>PVKP010006271.1:0-42665 GCA_004027715.1 Plecturocebus donacophilus
GAGCTGCTGCTACGCGGCCATTTTGGATCTCTCTCCGCCCGGTGATGAAGTTTTTCGGTTTCTTAGTTTTCCTTTGGCGGACGCCCGTTCCCCACAGAGCCGGACCTTCCCGGGTTCGCTGTGCTTGCTGTGAAACTCTCAGTCCTCAGCGCTTCCAATTGCCGTTTTCCTTGTGGGGATGGGACCAGCCGAGCCCGTCCGTCCAGTATACTCTGCACTGGGAAGCGCCGCGCCGGCCAAAAGAGTCGCGCTGATGACCCGTGTGGCTTCTCTGCCGGGAATCTCCCGGTCTGTGGGCAACAAAAATTCGTCGGAAAGTGCAGCGTCCACTCGTTCTCTGTGCTTTCACTGGGAGTTACATTCCTGAGCTGTTGCTAATTGGCCATCTTGGATCTCTCCGCCTTTTATTTAGCACAATGCCTTTTCTAAGAATAATCAGTCTACCAACTGACTGTTAGTCTAGACATTCTTACACAAACCATCCAAAAAAGC
Source organism: Plecturocebus donacophilus (assembly GCA_004027715.1). Taxonomy (NCBI): domain Eukaryota; kingdom Metazoa; phylum Chordata; class Mammalia; order Primates; family Pitheciidae; genus Plecturocebus; species Plecturocebus donacophilus. The sequence continues at coordinate 493 of PVKP010006271.1, forward strand.
ATCATTACAACTTTCAATTTCCCTTTTTAATAGAGTAGAGCACAAACTCAAAAGCTCTCAAGAAGCAATCTCAGAATCCTTATAGTAGTTTAATTATTCCCCTCAATCTTTCATAGTCATCATGAGCACATGTAACATATTATAATAGCAGTTTTGAGTTTGCGAGGTTTTTTTTTGTTTGTTTTCTTTTTGAGGCTTGCCTTTGGAAGCTTTCCAAAGTATTTAACATATTTTAATAGAAAAATAATACTCATTTAAACAGATTACATAACATTGTAATTATGCAATTAAAATAACAAGTCCTACTGACCAAAACAGGGTTTGCTACAAACAAAACTGACTCGATCAATATTCAAGTCAACCAGCTGATGCAGAAGGACATGAGAGTCTAGATGGTGGTTGCCTGGCCCTAAGCAGCTAGGGTGATGGGCATCCATGCACTTCACAGGAGGAGGTGGTCCCTGAAGAATGCTCGCCTCTCTCACTGAGTATTATTATAAAAGATATTTATTAACCCTTATGTGTTTGCAGATGTGATACAAACACAGGAGGCCCTGAACTGCTTCTATTTTCCTCTTTTACCCAACCTCCAAATGTTGGGACTCAGCGCTTGGAGTCAGGTAGGCCTGGTCTCCAGCACTCCTATTTTTTCTATCTCAATTCAATCACTAGCTGACCTCACCCAGTCCCAAAGCTTTAAATACCATCCAGAGACTGAAGAATTTCAAATTTAAAACTCCAGATAACATCGCTCCCAAGCATGTCAAACTTAACAGAACATGGATTATCTAACTGCCAACCTGTTCTGTCTGCCAGACCAATAACCTCTACCACCATCCACACAGCTAGTCAGGCCAAAAGACTGTTGTCTTTGACTTTCCCATCTGTAACTCCATAGCCAATCTAATAGAAATTCCTGTCACCTCTCTGTGTTTCAGTGTTTTCCTGTCTTCTGTCCTTAAAATGTAAGCATCTAGAGGGAAAGGACCCTGTCTTGTTCAAGCATGTGTCTCCAGCCCCCAAAGCAGTCCCTGGCACACAGTAAATCCTTAATTCACACTATTCCCTCCCCCACCCTCCCCTGAGATGGAGTCGTGCTTTGTCATCCAGGCTGGAATATAGTGTGACAATCTTGGCTCACTGCAACCTCCACCTCATGGGTTCAAGCAATTTTCCTGCCTCAGCCTCCCGAGTAGCTCGGATTACAGGCATGCACCACCACACCCAGCTAATTTTTGTATTCTTAGTAGAGAAGGGGTTTCACCATGTTGGCAAGGTGGGTCTCAAACTCTTGACCTTGAGATCTGCCCACCTCGGCCTCCCAAAGTGCTATGATTACAGGTGTGAGCCACCCCACCCAGCCCAATTCACACTATTAAGTGGAAAACACTCTTAAAAAACCCGAATCCTCTAGGAAGTTTTCCATATATAATTAGAAGAGTCGGAGAAAATCTTTCAACCCCTATTAAACTACATAATACTCACAGCTTGGTAACAGACTACTACCCCAACACTCTCATTTTATATACATGTGGACCCTAAGGTTTAGAAAGTTTACATAATTTACCCCAGGATCATAAGAACCCAGAGCTCCTAATGCAAACATCCGATGACCTACAAGCAACTCCACTAGGTGAACACCCACTGAGTCCCTACTCCTTTTGTTATATACAAGACAACACTTTCAAGTAGTTGGAAAACTGGATTGAACAAACATCAACTTTGTGTATTTTTTCACTGGGGGTATGTAAGAAATCATTCTGCAGGTGCCTTCTTGCAATGTCCCCAGTTACACAGTCACTTGAAAAGTTTGGGTGCTACTGAAGTGCCAGATAGCAATTCAAAGCGTACAGGAATTAAAAGTCAGATTGTCCAGATTCAAAATCCCAAAGTCATTAGAGCAAGCTATTACTGCTAACTTGGCTTCCTTCTTTTACAAACATATCCCTATCAGGATCTACTATAAAGGGAGAAAGTAGCTGGGTGTCTGTGATTTGGTAATGGTCATCTAGTTTCACATTTATATTCAAAGGTTCTTTATAACCTAAGGCCCCATCCAAAGGCTCCTCAGTTGGTGAGAAGAAATGATACCTTACAGATTTAATCATTTCTCTGTCTCAATCTGAATACCCAGGTATTTACAAAGCTCCTAGAATTTCTTCATTAAGCTTCCTTGACATAAGTAAGGGGTCTTCCAAGCACCACCAGTCCCAACCCCAACTCATGCTGCTGCCCCAGGCTCAGGACTGACCCAACCTCAGAAGTCAGGTCTCCCTTCAGTTCCCACCCTACTCGCATGACCACACCATCCTCCTGGCTATGACTGAGCCTGACTTATGAATTATCCAGTGCTTCATCAAAGTTCTGCCTAATTTGTTTTTATTGGAAACAACTAATAAGCACTTGAAAAGCAATAAAATAGTTTTTCCACAGATGTCACTTTACTCCTCATAAACAATGCCCTATGAGGTTTACAGCAACACCATCTTCCTCATTTTTCACATGAGAATATGGATGAAAAGGGGACCAATGGCACACTGTAGTAAAGTCCAGAACTGCACCAAAGTCCTCCAGAACAAAACCCTTGCCCACACTATCAGCGTGTGCATTAGATATCTTTGCTACGATTAGCTGAGAGAGCATCATTCAGTCCACTCAATCGTTTATTCCAGCTCTATACTGCCTTGATTTATTTTTAAATTTTTGCACTTGGGGATGGGTTAAGAAATACAAAATACTTTTGTTTGTCCTGCCATGTGTTTGTCCTGTCATCCCCTTTCCCCAAATTATGTCATCCCCAAAGGGGATGTTTTTGTTTTACCTCCTATGTGTTTGTCGTGTCATCCCCTTTGGGGATGACATAATTTGGGGAAAGGGGATGACAGGACAAACACATAGGAGGTAAAACAAAAACAATAATGCAAGAAAAACAGTGCTACCCTCTCACATCTGTACTGCACTTCACGTATGTAGAGTTTTCATGTGGATTTAGAAACCCCTCACTCCATTCCCGAATACTAACTAAGCACTACAGTGATGCTGGGGTTTGGTTTAGGTGGCTGGGGAAGGTATCTTGGAGGTGAGACTCCAGTGGACTCTGCGGATGAGTAAAGTCTCAGAGAGGTTAAGGTTAAGGAGAAAGCATTTCAGAGCATTCCAAAATCAGCACATAACATAAATGGCTTGAAAACGGAAAAAGGCTTGGAAAGTAAGGGAACTAGGCGGGAGTACTTGGTTTCTAGTGTGGTGTAATAAGAGCTACAGATGAAAACAAGAGAGATTGTTAACCAGGGCTTAGAACTCATTCAAAATGAATGACTACGCCTGCAAGAGAACACTGAACGTAACAAGTTCATTTTCATTATGTTTTTCCCAGATACAAAGCTGAGACTTTTCAAGATGGGCTTTTATAGCTCCTGTCCTCTAAAATCAAAATTCACCATTTATACTTGTTCATTCTATTTTTGCTGCAAAAGATTAAGATCTTTTTACTTACACATTGCTGTAATACTTTGATTTGTATGTGACATGGTTTGGATATGTGCCGCTGCCCCAATCTCATGTTGAAATGTAAGCCCCAGTGTTAGACATGGGGCCTGGTGGAGGTGTTTGGATCATGGAGGCAGATCCCTCATGAATGGCTTAAAATCATCCCCTTGGAGTCAGTGGGCTCTCACGACATCTGTTTTTTTCCCAAATGTGTGGCATCCACCCCTGCCAATCTCTCTTGTTCTCATTCTCACCATGTGAGACACCATTATCACTCTTTTGCCTTGTAAGCTTCCTGACTGTAAGCTTCCTGAGGTCTCCCCAGAAGCTGAGCAGATGCCTGCACCATGCTTGTACAGCATGCAGAACTGTAAGCCAATTAAACCTCTTTTCTTTATAAATTAACCAGTCTCAGGTATTTCTTTATAGCAACGCAAGAATGAACTAACAGTATATATCTTCATTTGGATATTTGCTTAAATATGGCTCTAGCTTTCAAAGTAGAGATAATCCCTTTTATTTCATTTGTCTGCCTTAGAGGATCTAGAACAATACTCAAGAAAGTTACTCTACAAATGTCATTGATGGATCAGGAAATAAAAGACCTAGTTTTTTTAAAACTGTAACTGATTATAGGAGAAGCCCCTGTAACACACACACACACACACACATACACCCTACCCCTGTAACACACACACACACACACACATACACCCTACCTGTTTTTCCCCTTTACAGTCTCATTCATTTGTCCTTACTGTGTCCCAGGCATTGTTTTAAGCATTTTATGTATACTTTCCCAAAGCTACATAGCTACTAAATAATAGAAGCCAAGACCTCTTATATTTTTTTTAAGAGACGGGAGTCTAGCAATGTTTGCCAGGTTGGTCTTGAACTCCAGGTCTCAAGTAATCCTCCCACCTCATCCTCCCAGAGTGCTAGTATAACAGGCATAAGCCACCATGCCCAATCAAGATTTGAATGAATCCAGACAGTCTGATGCCGGAGGTATGCACTAAACCTGTATGCATGATATTGTCTCTCAAAATGACACATTATACTTAAAAACCTAAGGGATAATTTTTGCTTCTTCGGTCTGTAAGCTGTGGCACCAATCAAATACCTTCTCAAAACTGAGCACAATGCAAACTACAATTACTTTTTTTTAATTACAAAAAAATACTTCAAGATTTTAATAGGCTTCTACATAATGCATTTAGATTTTGGCTTTGCATGTTGTTTTTATTAGAAAGTACATCTGCTCTTGGCATTAAATACAACAAAATTAACTACGTTATAATTACACAATACGAATGTGTCATCTGATCAAACAAACAGTGAATGACGAATGCTGCTTCTTGGAGAAATTTCTTTTTAAACATATTAATATATAAATAGAGAAATAATACTTAATTCAAATAACCTCATATCTATATAAACAAGAGAATTCTTTACCTGTAAAAATAGTCAACACTCACTTGGATGACAAAGAATCCAACAATGCATTTGTAAATATCCATACACATACAATGTTGGCTCACAGAATCCCCCAGCAACGGTAATTAATGCTGACATAAATATGGACACTGAAATGGCCATGAACGGAATTGTTGGTTTCACATGACAATTAAAAGTATTGTTCTAAGTAGGCAGGAAAATTTCTCTCCAGAAATGTTGAAAACTGTGTCTATGAGTTATGAGATAAAAATAGTTTGTGTTATATCCCTAAAATCATTTAATACTACATATATTAATGACTGATTTATAGATCAAAAGCACTCACATAGCATGCCTTAACTCAAAATGGAGAGAACTACTATGAAAGAGAAAATTGTTATCAAATAAACTGAAAGAACAAATAACTAACGCCATTATATTGGTTCCTGTGCACAATAAAAAATAGCTCACTTAAAGATACTGGTCAATGTGCTTGAGACCACGAACAACCATTTTAGTCAGAAATAGTGGCAAACCCTAAGCACAACAAATACTACTTAAGAAAATGTATTTAGTTCATAGTGCATACAAATCTCCACTTTAGGTATCATTTTGGGATTAAAAAATATAATGCTGCTAAGAGGACACAATTACAACACAGTGAATTTTATTATTAGTTCTTTTTTCCAGCATTAATGCCTGCTGTTTATCTACACAAATAAAGAGAAGCCTGGGAACTGTCCTAGTTTCTTTGAGAGTTATCAACTGAAGCTAATGTTTCCATAGAGAACTCCGCTTTGAAAGGGTACTATGAACCTGGCCAGTTTTCTCAGCTGTTTACACAGATACAAGCACAATTTGCAGTGTGGGCAACACCAGCTCAGATGCAATCTGTGTCTCTTCAAATGAGTCTCCCAGTAGTCCTCACTGTGTTCATTTGCTCTGCCAAAAATAAACAACAGCCTTCCCCCTAGTAAACAGCAGGTAAGAATGGGTTTAATCATAAATTCTAATGGATGGCAGTCCAATCACAAAGTAAAGCTCTCTTTGGTGGTAGCATTAGCTTCTTTCTGCCCTGCTCAAAATACCCCTATAGTACATTGTCTTGAACAGGATCTCATTTAATATATGAAGCCCTGTGATGATTAATACTAAGTGTCAACTTGACTGGATTAAAAGATGTGAAGTACTGATCTTGGGTGTGTCTATGAGGGTGTTGCCAAAAAAAGATGAACATTTGAGTAAGTGGGCTGGAGAATGCAGACCCACCTTTAATCTGGTGGGCACAATCTAATCAGCTGTCAGGGAATATAAGCAGGCAGAAAAACAAGAAAAGACCAGACTGGCCTAGGCTCTCAGCCTATATCTCTCTCTCCCATGCTGGATACTTCCTGTCCTCAAACATCGGACTCCAGGTTCTTCAGTTTTGAAACTTGGACTGGCTCTCCTTGCTCCTCGAGCTTGCAGACAGCCTATTGTGGGACTTGTGATCGTGTAAGTTAATACTTAATAGACTCCCCTTGAGCTACATATATAATTTATATGCCTAATTTGTTTTTATTGGAAACAACTAATAAGCACTTGAAAAGCAACAAAATAGTTTTTCCACATACGTCACTTTACTCCTCATAAACAATGCCCTGAGGTTTACAGCAACATCACTTTCCTCATTTTTCACATGAGAATATGGATGAAAAGGGGACCAATGACATGCTATAGTAAAGTCCAGACCCATACTTGTATCTCCTATTAGTTCTATCCCTTTAGAGAACCCTAATACAGATTGTGGTATTAAGACTGGTTCTAAAGGAAGAAAATATTAAGGATAGAGTTTTTTCATTGGTTCTGGGGTTTCTGGAGTTGGCTGCTTAATATGCTAAGGACTCTACTTCAAATATTATGGAGAACACTGAGAGTCCTTGGCATGAACTGTTTAGAGAGTTAGGCAAAATAAATGCATTTGACACTCCTGATTCACCACTCGTAAGAGGCAAGGAGTTTAGTGACTCTCTACCTAATACCTTCGACCATATGTGGAGAACCAAAAAACATAATGAAGCTCGTTGGTTGCTCCTAAGTTCAGTGGACAAAGTGATGAAGGAAAATCATGAACTCAGAGATTCTGTCTCTCTGCTTCAGAAGCAGATACTGAGCCTCAAATCTGCTGAGGTTGCCCAGAGTGAGAGTCTTATTTCATGTAGACAAAGAGCTGAAATTGTGGAAAAACAGACACAAGCTCTTATCATGTGAGTAGCTGATCTGCAATGAAAGGTGCAGGCACAGCCTTGCCAGGTGTCTGCTGTTAAAGTGAGGGCATTGACCAGAAAATAAAGGGACCCTGCAACTTGCAATGGGGACGGTGGGGGAACCCTGATGAAGCTGGGGACACTGAGTTTGTAAACTCTGATGAACCTCTTTTGCCAGAAGCAACAGCTTCCCCATCCCTAGTAGTGGCAATATCCCCTCCCGGGCCCATGCTGCCATCAGCCTTTCCACCTTTGTCTGAGAACATAAACCCTGCGCTTCCTGAGGCAACAGTGATGGCCTCCCCTGAGGCAGTTGCCAGGCAAAATAATGTTGATTCTCCTCAAGAGCCACTCCGACACCCCTGTTTGCTTCTAGACCTATAACTAAAGTCTCAGCGGGCCCCTAGAGGTGAGGTTCTGAGTGTGACTCATGAGGAAGTCCACTACACTCGAAAAGAACTGTTTGAGTTGTCTAATTTATATAAACAGAAATATGGAGAACAGGCATGGGAATGCATATTGAGGGTAAGGGATAATGGTGGAAGAAACATACAGTTGGATCAGGCTGAATTGATTGATTTGGGCCTACTAAGTAGGGACTCTGCTTTTTCTTTTCTTTTCTTTTTTTGAGACAGAGTCTTGCTCTGTCGCCCAGGCTGGAGTGCAATGGCACAATCTCGGCTCACTGCAACTTCTGCCTCTGGAGTTCAAACGATTCTCCTGCCTCAGACTCCTCAGTAGTTGGGATTACAGAAGCACACCACCATGCCTGGCCAATTTTTATTTTTTTAGTAAAGACAAGGTTTCACCATATTGGTCAGGCTATTCTCAAACTCCTGACGTCATGATCTGCCCGCCTCCACCACCCAAAGTGCTGGAATTACCAGTGTGAGCCACCATGCCCGGCTGGGACTCTGCTTTTAATGTTGCAGCTCTGGGAGTTAAAAGGGGTTTTAATAGTTTCTCTGCTTATCTGAAATATGGATTAAAAGATGGTCCACTGTGCATGAGCTGGAAATGCCTGATCCCCCTTGGTTTAATGTACAAGAAGGGATCCAAAGGCTAGGGAGATTGGGATGATGGAGGGATTAGTCACTTTAGACCTACTCATCCCAGCTGGGAGGGTTCAGAAGTTATACCCTTATCAATGCCTTGTAATGCCTTGTGAAACAGATTTCTCAGGGAATTCCTGCATTTTTGAAGAGTCCTATAATGGCTCTTCTCTGTTATGTCAGATCTCACAGATACTGTGGGAAGCGCAGTCACTCAACTACAAAATTTAACTACAATGGGAATAATTGGATCCTGAGGTGGCAGGGGCCAAGTGGTGGCACTCAACCATCAAAGGCAAGTGGTCATAGCTATCATAATAAGTGGCAGAGGCAAAGAGGCAATCAGAATAATCTGACTTGTGTAGAGCTCTGGCATTTGCTAATTAAATCACGGTGTTCCTAGAAGTGAAATTGATAGGAAGCCTACTGCATTCCTACTTAATTTATATAAGCAGAAAACTTCTAGGTCAAATGGACAAAAGACTAATTTGAATTCTAAGAACAGAGAATCATGGCCATTAATCAGTTTCCAGACTTGAACCACTTTACAGACCCAGAACCCCTTGAATGAGGGGAGGCGGAGTCCCCTGTTAGAAGAACCCCACTATATTATCAACAATGTATGAAGTGAATCTTTCTCCTATCCCTCCCCAAGAAGACCTCTGGTGCTTTTTCAGGATAACTGTGCACCAGGGAAAGGGAAATGATCAGACATTTCAGGGACTACTGGACACTGGATCTGAACTGACACTGATTCCAAGGGACCCAAAATGTCACTGTGGTCCTCCAATTAAAGTAAGGGCTTATGAAGGTCAGGTAATGAATTGAGTTTTAGCTCAGATGCAACTTACAGTGGATCCAGTGGGTCCCCAGACTCATCCTGTGGTCATTTCCCCAATGCCAGAATTCGTAATTGGCACAGACATACTTAGCAGCTGGCAGAACCCCCACATTGGCCCTCTGACTAGTAGGGTGAGGGCTATTATGGGGGGAAAAGCCAAATGAAAGCCATTAGAACTGCCTCTACCTAGAAAAATAGTAAATCAAAAATCGTATCTCATGCCTAGAGAGACTGCGGAGATTAGTGCCACCATAAAGGACCTGAAAGACCACGTCCCCATTCAACTCTCCCATTTGGCCTGTGCAGAAGACAGATGGATCTTGGAGAATGACAGTGGATTGTCGTAAGCTTAACCAATTGGTGACTCCAATTGCAGCTGCTGTACCAGATGTGGTTTCATTGCTTGAGCAAATTAACACATCTCCTGGTACCTCATATGCAGCCACTGACTTGGCAAATGCCTTTTCCTTCATTCCTGTCCATAAGGCCCACCAGAGGCAATTTGCCTTCAGCTGGTAAGGCCAGCAATATACATTTACTGTCCTACTTCAGAGGTGTATCAACTCTCCAGCTTTGTGTCATAATTTACTCTGAGAGACCTGATCACTTTTCACTTCCACAAGATATCACACTGATCCATTACACTGATGACATTATGCTGACTGGATCCAGTGAGCAAGAAGTAGCAAACACATTGGAATTATTGGTGAGATATTTGCATGCCAAAGGATGGGAAATAAATCCAACTAAAATTCAGTGACCTTCTACTTCAGTAAAATCTCTAGGGGTCTAGTTGTGTTGGGCCTGTCAAGTTACTCCTTCTAAGAGGAATGATAAGTTGCTGCATTTGACCCCTGCTACACCAAGAAAGAGGCACAAAGCCTAATGCACCTATTTGGATTTGGGAAGCAATACATTCCTCATTTGTGTGTGTTACTCTGGCCCATTTATCGAGTAACCCAAAAGGCTGCCAGTTTTGAATGGGGTCCAGAACAGGAGAAGGCTCTGCAACAGGTCCAGGCTGCTGTGCAGGATGATCTGCCACTTGGTCCATATGACCCAGCAGATCCAATGACACCTGAGGTGTCAGTGGCAGATATGGATGCTGTTTGGAGCTTTTAGCAGGTCTCCATAGGTGAATCACAGCAGAGGCCTCTAGGATTTTAGAGCAAGGCCCGGCCATTTTCTACAGATAACTCTTGGCCTGTTACCGAGCTTTGGTAGACACTGAACATCTGGCTATGAGTCAAGTCACTATGCGACCTGAACTGCCTATCGTGAACTGGGTGCTTTCTGACCTATCTAGCTATAAAGTGGGTCATGCACTGCAGCATTCCATCCTCAAACGGAAGTGGTAAATACTTGATCGGGCTGAAGCAGGTCCTGAAGGCACAAGTAAGTTACATGAGGAAGTGGCTCAAATGTCCATGGTCTCCAGTCCTGCCACCCTGCCTTCTCTCCCCCAGCACCAATGGCCTTATGGGGAGTTCCCTATGATCAGCTGACAGAGAAGAGAAGACTAGGTAGGACTTGGTTCACAGATGGTTCTGCATGAATTGCAGGTACCACCCGAAGTGGACGGCTGCAGCACTAAAACCCCTTTCTAGGACATCTCTGAAGGATGGTGGTGAAAGGAAATTTTCCCAGTGGGCAGAACTTCAATAGTGCACCTGCTTGTGCACTTAGCATGGAAGGAGAAATGGCCAAATGTGCAATTATATACTGATTGCACATTTGGCCATGAAGAAGCATGACTGGAAAATTGGTGACAAAGAAATTTGGGAAAGAGGTATGTGGATGGACCTCTCTGAATGGTCAAACACTGTGAAGATACTTTTATCCCATGTGAGTGCTCACCAACAGGTGACCTCAGCAGAGGAGGATTTTAATAATCAAGTGGATAGGATGACCCGTTCTGTGGACACCACTCAGCCTCTTTCCCCAGCCACCCCGATTATCGCCCAATGGGCCCATGAAAAAAATGACCATGGTGGCAGGAAAGGAGGTTACAGGTGGGCTTCCACTCACCAAGGCTGCTCTGGCTATAGCCACTGCTGAGTGCCTAATTTGCCAGCAGCAGAGACCAACACTGAGTCCTCGATATGGCACCATTCCTCGGGGTGGTCAGTCAGCTACCTGGTGGCAGGTTGATTATACTAGACCTCTCCCATCATGGAAAGGGTGGAGGTTCGTCCTCACTGGAACAGACACTTTCTCCGGATATAGATTTGTCTATCCTGCATGCAATGCTTCTGCCAAGACTACAATCCATGGACTCATGGAATGCCTTATCCACCAACATGGTATTCCACACAGCCCTGCCTCTGACCAAGGCACTCACTTTATGAATAAACAAGTGTGGCAGTGGGCTCATGCTCATGGAATTCACTATTATTACTATGTTTCCAATCATCCTGAAGCAGCTGGATTGATAGAACAGTGGAATGGCCTTTTGAAGTCACAATTACAATGCCAACTAGGTAACAATATTTGCAGGGCTGGGGCAAAGTTCTCCGGAAGGCCATGTATGCTCTGAATCAGCATCCAATATATAGTACTGTTTTCTCCCACAGCCAAGATTCACAGGTCCAGGAATCAAGGGGTGGAAGTGGCACCACTCACCATCACCCCTAGGGATCCACTAGCAACAGTTTTGCTTCCTGTTCCCACAACATTATGTTCTACTGGCCTAGGGGTCTTAATTCCAGAGGGCGGAACACTGACACCAGGAAACACAACAACAATTCCATTAAACTGGAAGTTAAGATTGCCACCCGGACACTTTGGGCTCCTCCTACCTTTAAGTCAACACTAAGAAGGGAGTTACAGTGTCGGCTGGGGTGATTGACCTGGGCTATCAAGATGAAATCAGTCTACTACTCTACAACAGAGGTAAGGAAGAGTATGCACGCAATACAGGAGACCCATAGAGGACCATCTCTGAGTATTACTATGCCCTGTGATTAAAATCAATAGGAAACTACAACGCCCAATACAGGCAGGACTACAAATGGTCCAGACCCCTCAGGAATAAAAGTCTGGGTCACGCCACCAGGAAAGAAAACCATGACCTGCTGATGTGCCTGTTGAAAGCAAAGAGAATACAGAATGGGTAGTAGAAGAAGGAAGTCATCAATACCAGCTATGACCACGTGATCAGCTATATAAATGAGGATTGTAATAGTCATGAATATTTCCTCCTTCTTTTGTTAAAAACATGTTCATGCATGTATACATTGGACTAAGAAAATATCTTCATTTTATTTCCTTTTCCTTTATCATGTGGCATAAGATTTGTTGACTTCACATCAGCATTTAAGTATTGTTAACTTCCTGTAACAGTATTTGGGTTCGGAACTGGTACATTTCCAGTTGTACGAAAGATAGCTGTATCATGTTAGGCATAATTATGACTTTATTATTGTCTTTATTTGAAGATTATGTATGATCTCAGGAGATGTGTACGGGTTCAAGTTGACAAGGGGTAGACTTGTGATGGTTAATACTGAGTATCAACTTGATTGGAATGAAGTATTGATCCTGGGTGTGTCTGTGAGAGTGTTGCCAAAAAGATTAACATTTGAGTCAGTGGGCTGGGGAACGCAGACCCACCCTTAATCTGGTGGGAACAATCTAATCAGCTGTCAGTGAATATAAGTAGGCAGAAAAACAAGAAAAGACCAGACTGGCCTAGCCTCTCAGTCTACATTTCTCTTCTGTGTCATTGGATGCTTCCTGCCCTCCAACATCAGACTCAAAGTTCTTCAGTTTTGAGACTTGGACTGGCTCTCCTTGCTCCTCAAGCTTGCAGACAGCCTATTGTGGGAACTTGTAATCCTGTAAGCTAATAATAAACTCCCCTGTGTGTGTGTGTGTACATATATCTCCTATTACATATATCTCCTGTATATATATATATCTCCTTTTAGTTCTGTCCCTCTAGAGAATGCTGACTAACACAAACCCCATTCATTTCCCCCCAAGTATCACAAAATTGACTAGATTACCAGTATATTGTTGTGTTACCTATTTCAACTCACATACTTGTAAGGACTTAAAAGAAGCCAACATTCAGAAAATTTACTGGAGATCTGTAGTATGTTCCCCTACATATTACCCACAAGTGTGTGGCTATGAAAACCTCTCATACTCTCTTTCCCCTTTAAAATGGAAATCTTGTGAGACATATTATGCTTACAGCATTGCTAGCACATACCAAACATCTTCCTAAAATGTGTACCAGCAAAAAAACATCTATTGCTGAGAATTCTGTTTTTGTTTTTTTGTTTTTTTAGGACAGAATCTCACTCTGTTGCCCAGGTTGGAGGGCAGTGACTCTATCTCAGCTCACTACAACTTCTGCCTCCTGGGTTCAAGCGATTCTCCTGCCTCAGCCTCCCGAGCAGCTGAAATTACAGGCGTGCACCACCACGTCCAGCTAATTTTTATATTTTTAGTACAGACAAGGTTTCACTATGTTGGCTGGGTTGGTCTTGAACTCCTGATCTCAAATAATGCCCCCTCCTGGGACTCCCAAAGTGCTGGGATTACAGCCATGAGGCACCAAGCCAGGCAGAGAATTCTCTTTAGCATTAGACACTGGTAGTGATAATGTTGATAACTACAATGTCAAAGGAGAAATCTCAAAGGCTAGGAATAAGGGGTAACTCTGGCAGAAGTAAAAGCTGATAGTGTATGCAGAGCCCCATAATATATCTAGTAAAAACAATGAATTAGGCCAGGTTAAATAGTTGAATCAATTCATTTTACTTCCACTTCTTCTAATATCTCTACATGATAAAATATATGCACACCAAAGTGGCAGCCTTGTTCTACACTTAATACCACTGGTTTCATAATGGGGATGAACCCTGTTTTAAACAACATTCTTTTATTAATAACAACATTTTTGTTACTCTGATGGAAGTAAGTCTCAAAAAAGGTTTTGACCAAAATGCCATACAGAAATATGACTTAACATATAATCTTCATCCTAATCATTGCTCAAAAGGTTCTAAACTTCTAAATCAAATATACTATTACACATAATGTCTAGAGTACCAAAATCTCAAGAGTGCCAAAATCCTCATTTATAAAATTGAAGTAATATGTCTCTTAAGGAACTGAATGCCAATAATAAAGTATGTAAAAAAAAATTAATTCAAGTTGGATCAGACGCTTAAACTTAAAGCCAAAACCACAAAGCTTGCAAAAGAAAACATAGAAAAATGTTTTCAGGACTAAGGAGTAAGGAATGACTTCCTAAGACACAGAAAGTAATAACCAGAAAAAAAAAAAGATAATCAATTAGATATCATCATATTTAAAATTTTGTATCTTCAAATGATATTGTTTAAAAAAAGACTCAATAGGCAAACCACAAACTGGGGGGAAAAAGTTGCAAAATATAAATCTAAAAAAAGAACTGGAATCTAGGATATATAAGGAACTCCTACAACTCAATAATGAAATGTTCATTGCAGGCCAGGGGCGATGGCTCACACCTGTAATTCCAACACTTTGGGAGGCCAAGGCAGGCAGATCACCTGAGGTCAGGAATCCAAGACCAGCCTGAGCCAACATGGTAAAACCCTGTCTCTACTAAAAATACAAAAAGTTAGTTGAGTGTGGTGGCACACAACTGTTATCCCAACTACTTAAGAGGCTGAGGCAGTAGAATCACTTGAACCTGGGAGGTGGAGGTTGCAGTGAGCTGAGACTGCACTATTGGACTCTAGCCTGGGTGACAAAAGCGAAATTCCATCAAAAAAAAAAAGTGTTCATTGCAGCTTGTTTACCATAGCCTGTTTGGAGGGAACAGGTCAACAGAAAAGGAGATGCTGACAATTTCTCTTTTATGAAGAATGGAAGAATGGACGATTGGTAGCTAGAGGAGGAGAAGACTATGTGAAGGAGAAGGCAGGAAATAAAAGTCAGATGGATGCTAGGACAGTTTGAACTATTAAAAAATGTATTCTACACCATGTCGGTAAGCCTCCATTTAAAAGATATTTACTGTAATCCCAGCACTTTGGGAAGCTGAGGCAGTAGGACTGCTTGAGGCCAGGAGTTTGAGACCAGCCTGAGTAATGTGGCAAGACCCTGTTCTCGATTTTAAAAATAAAGAAATAAATTTAGATTTCAGATGGCAGTATTGATGTCCTATTAAGTTGGTTTCAAAAAACTTCTGCACAAACTTAATGCTGGAAGCAATAATTTTATTTTAGATTTATTCAATTCTCCAGATCAAGAAACTAAAGGTTCTTTGGAAGATGTTTTTTATTTTAAAAACTGCATTCATCGGCCAGGAAAAAAGAGTGAGTAAAGACTGAAAGATTGAAAACTTAAAAATGTAAAAGGTTTTTAGAACTGGATTAATATATCACATTTTTTACATTCTCTGTTTTGTCTAAAAATAAACTAATTCTAATAATAGACCAACACTATAAGGATGCACACAGAGAGATGGGGTCCAAGATGGCCAATTAGGAGCAGCTCAAGATTGCAGCTCCCAACGAAAGCGTGGAGGTTGAGTGGACGCCGCATTTCCAGAAGGATTTTTATTGCCCACAGACCAGGAGATTCCCAGGCGGAGGAGCCCCAAGGGTCGCCAATGCATCTGTTTCGGCCTGCACGGCTGTTTCAGTCGGTGCCCCAGCACGGCTGTTTCGGCCTGCGTGGCTGTCTTGTCTGGTACCCCGGCGCAGCGGTTCTCCATACAAAATACATGGGTCCAGGCACCGTTTTAGCTGACAATTGGCGCTCCGGGAAGACAGAGTCGCCCATTCAACTGACAGAAAGGGGGACTGAAACTGGGAGCCAGGCCAGGAGAATCCCGGGCAAAAAAGCACCACGAATCTCAGCACGGCTGTTTCAGCCAGCACAGGCGCAGTGGGTTGCCACATGGGAAATTGCACAGATCCCGGTGCCTTTTCAACAGGCGACTGGAACACCTGGGAGACAGTCAACCGTTCGCTCTGAGGCAGGGAGCCAGGTGATCAGGTTCAGCTGGTCCCATCTCCACAAAAAAACGCTCTGGATTGAGAGTTTCACAGCAAGCACAGCTAAACCTGGTCCAGCTCTGTGGGGGAGGGGCGTCCACCATTACCAAGGCAGTCCACCACTACAGAGGTAGTCCGCCATTGCTGAGGCAGCCTGCCATTACAGAGAGAGTCTGCCATTATAGAGGTGGGCTGCCATTGCTGAGGCAGTTCTAACTATACCCGTATAAACAGGACTGCAGGGAAGTTCACACGGCAGCTGGGTGGAGCCCACAGCTGCTCAGCAAAGCCTCTGTAGGCACACAGTGACTAGGCTGCCTCCTGGCAGGGAAGAGAAGCCCTGAAAAAAGGCAGCAGGACAACAGAAACTCATAAACAAAGCCCTAAATCCCAAGGACAGAGCACCTGGGGGAAAAAAAGGGAGGGTTTATGAGTTCTGCTGCAGCAGACTTAAAAGTACCTGCTCAGCAGCTCTGAATGAACAATGGAGCTCACAGCTCAGCACGTGAGCTCCTGTGAAGGACAGACTGTCTCCTCAAGCAGCTCCCTGACCCCCGTATATCCAAAGAGCCACCTCATAAAGGAGAGCTCAGACTGACATCTGGCAGACATTATGGGACAAAGATAGCAGAACAAGAAACTGGCAGCAACCCTTACTGTTCTGCAGCAGCTGCAGGTGATCCCCAGGCAAGCAGGGCCTGGAATAGACCTCGGCAGTCCTACAGCAGAGGGGCCTGAATGTTAGAAGGAAAACTAAGAAACAGAAGGAAATAGCGTCATCATCAACAAACTGGACGTCCACTCAGAGACCCAATCTGAAAGTCAACAACTACAAAGATGACAGGTGGATAAATCCGCAAAGATGGGGAAGAAAACTTCAGGCCAATATCTATGATGAACATAGATGCAAAAATCTTCAATAAAATACTGCCAAACCAATTACAACTGCACATCAAAAAGCTTATCCACCATGATCAAGTAGGCTTCATCCCAGGAATACAAGGCTGGTTCAACATACTCAAGTCTATAAACATAATTTACCACATAAACACAACTAAAGACAAAACTCACATGATTATCTCAATTGATGCAGAGAAGGCCTCTGAAAAATTCAAAAGGACTTTATGCTAAAAACCCTCAATAAACTAGGTACTGATGGAACATATATCAAAATAATAAAAGCTATTTACGACAAACCAACAGCCAATATCATATTGAATGGGCAAAAACTGGAAGCATTCCCTTTGAAATCTGGCACTAGACAAGGTTGCCCTCCCTCACCACTCCTATTCAATATAGTATTGGAAGTTCTAGCAAGAGCAATCAGGCAAGAAAAAGAAATAAAGGGTATTCAAATAGGAAAGGAGGAAGTCAAATTCTCTCTATTTGCAGATGACATGATTGTATATTTAGAAGACCCCATCATCTCAGCTCAAAACCTCCTGAAACTGATAAGCAACTTCAGCAAAGTCTCAGGATACAAAATCAATGTGCAAAAATCACACGCATTCCTATACAGCAATAACAGACTTAAAGAGAGCCAAATCAAGAACCATCTGCCATTCACAATTGCTACAAAGAGAATAAAATACCTAGGAAAACAACTAACAAGGAACGTAAAGGACCTCTTCAAGGAGAACTACAAACCACTGCTCAATGAAATAAGAGAGGACACAAATAGATGGAGAAGCATTCCATGTTCATGGTTAAGAAGAATCAATATTGTGAAAATGGCCATACTGCCCAAAGTAATTTACAGATTCAACGCTATCCCATCAAGCTACCAATGATCTTCTTCACAGAACTGGAAAAAAACACCTTAAACTTCATATGGAACCAAAAGAGAGCCCACGTAGCCACGTCACTTCTAAGCAAAAAGAACAAAGCGGGAGGCATTCACACTACCGGACTTCAAACTATATTACAAGGCTACAGCAATCAAAACAGTGTGGTACTGGTACCAAAACAGAGATATAGACCAATGGAACAGAACAGAAGTCTCGGAGGCAACACCACACATCTACAACCATCTGATCTTTGACAAAACTGACAAAAACAAGCAATGGGGAAAGGAGTCCCTGTTTAATAAATGGTGTTGGGAAAACTGGCTAACCATGTGCAGAAAGCAGAAACTGGACCCCTTCCTGACACCTTACACTGAAATTAACTCCAGATGGATTAAAGACTTAAACACAAGACCTAACACCATAAAAACCCTAGAAGAAAACCTAGGCAAAACCATTCTGGACATAGGTGTAGGCAAGGACTTCATGACCAAAACACCAAAAGCATTGGCAACAAAAGCCAAAATAGACAAATGGGACCTAATCAAACTCCACAGCTTCTGCATGGCAAAAGAAACAGTCATTAGAGTGAATCGGCAACCAACAGAATGGGAAAAAATTTTTGCAGTCTACCCATCTGACAAAGGGCTAATATCCATGATCTACAAAGAACTAAAACAGATTTACAAGAAAAAAAAAATAAGCCCATTCAAAAGTGGGTGAAGAATATGAACAGACACTTTACAAAAGAAGACATACATGAGGCCAACAAACATATAAAAAAATGCTCATCATCACTGGTCATTAGAGAAATACAAATCAAAACTACATTGAGATACCATCTCACGCCAGTTAGTATGGCGATCATTAAAAAATCTGGAGACAACAGATGCTGGAGAGGATGTGGAGAAATAGGAACACTTTTACACTGTTGGTGGGAGTGTAAACTAGTTCAACCATTGTGGAAGACAGTGTGGTGATTCCTCAAGGACCTTGAAATAGAAATTCCATTTGACCCAGCAATCCCATTACTGGGTATATATCCAAAGAATTACAAATCGTTCTACTATAAGGATACATGCACACGAATGTTCACTGCAGCACTGTTTACAATAGCAAAGACCTGGAACCAACCCAAATGCCCATCGATGATAGACTGGACAGGGAAAATGTGGCACATATACAGCATGGAATGCTAGGCAGCCATAAGAAACGATGAATTCGTGTCCTTTGTAGGGACATGGATGAACCTGGAAACCATCATTCTCAGCAAACTGACGCAAGAACAGAAAATCAAACACCGCCTGTTCTCACTCATAGGTGGGTGTTGAACAATGAGAACACATGAACACAGGGAGGGGAGCATCACACACTGGGGTTTGTTGGGGGGAAATAGGGGAGGTTCAGGTTAGGAGTTGTAGAGAGATAGCATGGGGAGAAATGCCAAATATAGGTGATGGGGAGGAAGGTAGCAAATCACACTGCCATGTGTGTACCTATGCAACAATCTTGCATGTTCTTCATATGTACCCCAAAACCTAAAATGCAATTAAAAAAAAAAAGGATGCACACAAACTAATATAAAATAGCATAGAGGTGCCAACAATGATTAATGTTTTTTGGTCGTAATTCCTGGGCTGTGATATTATATAACTGTACAGTTGGTTCTGTCTAGACATGCTATTCAGTTGAATTCATAAAACATACCACACAACCACATAAGTGCTGGCAGACTTACAGTGGATAATAAACAGTTATCCACTGCAGTATTTTAGTACATAAAATTGATAGGGTTGTATTTTTAATATATAGATGTTGAATACTTACAACAATAAGAATTTCTTACATTTATTGCAAGCTTTTCAAACATTAAGCATATAATGAATGACGGATCAGTTAATGTGTGCCTGTTCTGTCTCATCTGATATGCCTGTCTCTTTGTTTTGTGACCGTGGCTTCTTTTGTGCTAGCCATTACTATGCTCTTGCAGTTAAACCATACAATAACTTGAAATGCTGTTTTACATAAATAAGTAAAAGAAATATCTCAACAGTAGGGTTCTGTCTCAGAAGATTGTTAGAATCTGTTTAGACCAAATTGCCAATTAGAAAATGATACCACATGTGAAACAAAATAATTTATGTTTTTCCCTTTAGCTGTAAACAAAAACAAACAAAATGGCGCACAATTTCTGAGTACCATCAACACAACGGTAAATGAAAGAGTTTTGAACAGACTAGTTAAGATGTCAAAACAACCAACAGTAACCACCAAAAGTGTATTATGTAAGTAAAATTTAAGTAAGAATGCATCCTACTACCACAATATGTGAAGGGAGAGACATCATAAATACTTGGAAAAAAACAAGAACAATTTAATGTAATAACTCAGGCACTGAAGGCAAACAGATGTGGGTTCAAACCTCAGCTCAGGTCCTTACAAACTATGTGATCTTGTAGAAACCAATTTATCCTTATTAGTAACATGAGAATTTCACAGGATGATTTTAAAGATTAAATAATACATGCCTAAGTCTTTAGCAAAGTTCCACATATGAATTAAATTTAATAATAATGGCAAGCATTATTATTATTGCTAACTTCTCAAAAGGCCATAACCTAAGATAATCAAATTTAATCATAAAATCACACTAATTAAATCACAACAATTTCTAGTTTAGGAATTTTGTCTTGTGATCACAAGAGCATTACGGAACACAATATAATTCTAAATTATAAACAAGCAATAGAGACAGCAGAAATAAGCCATTCTTCCTCCTTTCTCCTAGTCCAAATAATTTAAGAAAAGGGATAAAAGAAAGAAACAAAAACAGTCATTTGGAATCAACCACTTCAGCAATTATTCACTTATTCAATCAATGGCATACATTCGAGCATAGCTAAAGATAAAACTAAACAATTTCCAAGTAACATAACAAAACTGTACACTCATTTCCTCTTACCTGTAAATCAACTTGTTACAGTTAACATTACATTTTCTGAGACAGGCTACAACTATCTGAACAAGTATTTGCACATGATAAAAATATGAACTTAGTAAAAAGGCACGGCATTCTATCTCATTCAATTCTTCATTTGTACATTCACTCATGAAGGATCTCGCAGGTTCTGACTCTGTGCCAGCCCTGTGAAATATTAATAAGGCAACAAGGGCAATCCCTGCAGGGATACAGCATCCATGAAAGTGTAAAGAAGGTGTGACATCAGATGTCCTGTCTCACTCAGCACATGATCCTGAACCTCCACAGTAAAAGGGCAGATAAAGGGAGTAACTGGGGTGACACCAGATAGACAGAGCCAGAGCTTACAGGTCCTATCTCATGCGTGCTCTGTCTGATCTTCATCTTGAAAGCTATGCTTTTACAACACACACCATTTTGTTGTTTCTCCTTTTATTCATAGTACTCATTTGTTTAATCAGCCTATGTGTTCAGGTATAAGATAAACTCTATACTGCCTTTGCCCCCAGTCAGACACCAATTTCTAAGTGTCCATTTTCTAGGTGTCTATCCATTCTTCAAAGATAGTTACAAGACCACCTTCTTTGGAAAGCAGAAGGCTGCAGTTAAAAAAATTATCTCTTTGCTGCTATGGTATTACATTTACTGATATATGTATCTTTAATTAGATGCTTGCTTAAAAATGTTTACTTAATATTAATATAATAAGAAAGTATGAATCAAGAACAACTCTCTCCATACAATTCCCTAATAGCCCTAATAGCCCTTTATCTGAGAATCAGTAACTGTCAATCCACTTTTATATATTACTGGGGCCCCAGATATCTAAAGAGTTGAAAGAGAGTTGTTCAATTTATACTAGAATTTTCCGTAAGTATAATCATAAGATCAGAGTTAGAAAATTTCCATTTACCCTTTCTAATTATGTGATCTCCTTTAACCTTTTTCAGCCTCAATTGCCTTGTACATAAGATGGGTATAACATGCCTATATCACAGTACTGTTAAGAAAAAAATAAGAAAACATGGATGACAATGCCTGGTCTCCATGTTTTCTTAAGATGGCCAAATGATGTTCTATGAAGTCTCTTTCTAGGATTTCTTTTTTTTTTTTTTTTTTTAGTGCAGTCTTTGAAACAGTCTCGCTCTGTCACCCAGGCTGGAGTGGAATGCAATGGCTCGATCTCGAATCTTGGCTCACTACAACCTCCGCCTCCCATGTTCAAGCGATTCCCCTGCCTCAGACTCCCAAGTAGATGGGATTACAGGTGCGCACCACCACAGTTACTAAGAATAAAGGGGATGAGTCATTCTTGTTATTTTTAGTTGAGATGGGGTTGCACCATTTTAGCTAAACTGCTCTTGAACTCCTGACCTCAGGTGATCAACCCACCTCGGTCTCCTAAAGTGCTGGGATTACAGGCGTGAGCCACCGCACCTGGCCTCCTTCATCTAAGATTTCTAATGTAACACTTCAAGGATCTCAGTTTCATTTCATGATCAAAGAAACTTTAGTATTAAAAACTAAGAGCTGCACTCCAGGATTATGAATCCCCTACAAATATTCCATATAGCTATTAGACTCAGACTTAAGTATCAAATGCACTTTCTACCTGCATTAAATTTACTTGTAATTTTCTATCCTAGAGTGAGATTCTTTTCAAAGTTACTCTGCAGCCTGGGCAGCATAGTGAGAACCTGTCTCTACAAAAAATTTTAAAAATTAGCCAGGCACCGTGGTACACACCTATAGTCCCAGCTATTTAAGAAGCTGAAGTGGGAGGATTGCTTGAGCCTGGGGTCAAAGGGGCAGTGAGCTGAGATCATGCCACTGCACTACAGCCTGGGTGGCAGAGCAAGATTCTTTCTCCAAAAACAAAACAAAAGAAACCCCAAAAAAAGCCAAAACCAAAGTTACTATGAATAAAGGGGATGAGTCATTATTGGCATATTGTTCTGAAGACAATTACTTCACTAAAGCCAGAAAGCATTTCCTTGTAGATTTTTTAAGTTGAATTCTTTGATAAACCATTTTAATCAGTTACATTGTGAAATGGACACATAACTTTAAATATTTCACAATTTCAAACATTCACTAAATATGGAACAGAGAGTCATATTAAATTGGACCATCAAGCAGCAAAATCTGGATGCATTAACAAGTTGTATCTATTAGTGATTATCATAAAAAATGACAGAGAAAGGTCTAGAGATTTGAAAAACTTGGGGCACAGTACGTCCTGAATGCCAGAGGATAGTTTCTGTGAATATTGAAATAAAGTCAAACTAGCAGAGAACAGTTTAAAAACCTAAGATTTCCCTAGAGAGGAAGTTCTTGAGGTCAAAGCACTAGTTCTCTCTAGTCCTCAGGGAGACACAATCTGTACAACAATGAATACCACCTCATACTCACCAGAATGGCTAAAATCCAGACTAAAAATACAAAATGCTGATGGGGATGTGGAGCCATTGTAACTCTCACACACTGTGTGTGATAGTGAATTAGTAAACTACTTTAGAAGAAGGCTTTGCTTTGCAGTGTCTACTAAATCTGAACAAATACTAATATATATCCTATAGCTTGGGAATCCCACTCCTAGGTATAGGTACTTAATAGAAATGTGCACACATGGCCAAAAAGCAAAAACAATACTTCTAACAGTATTAACTGTAAAATGGTCAAAATCTGCAAAACAAAACAGATGTTCAGTAGTAAATAAATTGTAGTATATTCACGTTATAAAATACTACACTAAAAAATAACCCTTCCTATATATGAAAATGTGAATACATTTCTCAAACATTACTTTAAGTAAAAGAAGCCAAACCAAATAGTACTTACTATTTCATTTTTATGAAGTTCAAAAGCAGGTAAAACAAGTCTATGGCGACTTAAGTCAGAACAGTGGTTACCTTTGGCAGTATGGGGAGAGGTAGGTAGTGAAACGGGAGAGGACATGAAGAATGGAATGTTGGTGGTATTCTAATTTTTCATTTTGATGACGGTTATACATGTGTGTTAAGTTTGCGAAAACTTATCAAAGGTGAAAATGAATCTATCTGCTTTTCTATATACATGTTAAGCTTTTTAACTTATAAGCAAATAAATACATGAATATAAAATATTCAAATATTTTATATAAGCAAAAACATACATATTCGGAAGGCCAGAGTAGTGTTTTGTTTACAAAATTGTTCTTGATATATACAATTCCATGCATTTTTGTCTTATACAATGACCATCTCCCCTTCTCTCAAATATTTTAATTTAATTGACAAGTAAAAAATTGTATGTGTTTATCATGTACATGTTGTTTTGAAATGGGTACACATTGGAGAATGGTTAAATTGAGCTAATTAACATATGTATTACCTCACATCCTTTTCATTTTTTGTGATGCGAACACTTAAAATCTACTCTCCTAGCAAGAATACAGTACATAGTTATTAACTTTAGTCATTTTGTTGTACAAGAGTGTGTTTGTTTGTTTTTGAGACAGAGTCTTGCTCTGTTACCCAGGTTGGAGTGCAGTGGCACAATCACAGCTCGTTGCAGCCTCCACCTCCTGGGCTCAAGTGATCCTCCCACCTCAGCCCCCCGAGTAGCTGGGACTACAGGTATGCACGACCATGCCTGGGTAATTTTTAAAATTTTTTTGTAGAAACAGGGTCTCACTATATGACCCAGGCTGGTTTTGAACTCCGGGACTCAAGCCATCCTCCTGCCTCAATCTCACAAAGTGCTGGAATTACAGGTGGGTGCCTGGCCTACAATCTATCTCTTATCTACTAACTTATCTATTAATTTGTTCTTCCTATCTAACTGAAAAATTTGTACCCTTTAATCAATATACCCCCTAAACCTTCACCATCCCCCTTTCTCACTGAGAGCTACCATTCTACAATCTACTTCTGGTTTCCATATGTAGGGGAGATCATGTGGTCTTTCTGTAACTGCTTATCTCACTAACATAAAGTCCTTCAGGTTCATCCATGTTATTATAAATGAAAGCATTTCCTTCATTTTTTATGACTGTATAGTATTCCACTGTGTATATATACCATATTTTCTTTACCCACAGATCTGTTATTGGACACTTACATTGATACTATATCTTGGCTATCATGAATAAGGCTACAATAAACATGAGAATGCTGATATTTCTTCAAATATTCATATCAATTCCTTTGGATATATACCTAGTAATGGGATTGCTGGATCACATGGTAGTTCTATTTTTAATAATTTGAGGAACGACCATATTATTTTGTGTAATGGCTATATCAATTTACATTCCCACTAACAGTGTGCAAGAGTTCTCTTTTCCCCTCATCCTCAAGTACTTGCTATATTTTTATCTTTTCTAATAACAGCCATTCTAACAGGTGTGCTTTAAATAAGAGGTAGCTCTAATTTACATCTCTTAATTTCTCAAATATTTTAGAATGAAACTTTTTATGGCTCCATAGTTGGATATAGTACTAGACAGAGCTATAAATTAAAAGGCTATAATCTAGAAAAGTCTTCATCAACAACAGTCAAGATATTTTGTTATTCATTAACTAGTTGAACACCTAATGATACGGAGAACTTGGCTACCCAGAATGACTCATTTCTGTGAGTCATTTGTTTAATTAATTTGTCATTTGTTTAATTAACAGGTTTATTACAAAGATTTTAAATCCTTTTAAATAACTGAGTACACAGTCTTAGAGAACACACTATCTAGCTATAAACTGACACCTTAGGAAGTAAATTAAATCTACAAGGGTGATGAGCAAATCAATAAGGCCTCCAAACAGAAATATGACGGAATATAAATTTAAATAAAAAATTATATTTATTTCTGTTATATTTGCATATTAACATTATAAACACACTATCAGGAATGTAAAAAATCATAATAGAAATTATATAAAGATGCTAGATTTAGCAAAAATATTAGATGTATCTCTGGGTTTAGGATTTGGGATAGTTTTTACTTTAGTAAGTTTTATTTTATTGTTTGCATTGTTAACAATGACATATATCATTTTTAAGGTTAAAAAATAAGCTAAAAGGTCTGAGAAAAAGGCAGTTCCCTTTCAAAAAATGAGTCGCTGTATATTTTCTTCCTGATTCACAGAACAAATTAAATTAGTAGGATAACTCTTCTCAATTTTAAGACCTTTCTCTCAATGTTAGCTTTCTGGCACCTGTCGCAGTATACCTACAAGCAAATACCAACAAAACTCATATAGCAGAACAAATAAGAACAGTAGCAGGAAACCGCCACCAAAAAATTCATAATAACATTAATAAATCATACTTAATTGAGACAGTTCCCCCACCTCATCTCTAACACTGAGCTAGTGGTAGTGATTTTATGTCACATACATATAACTGTGTTTATCTTCTGCTAGTAAAATCATTGTTAGTTCCTAAGATAAAACTAAGTATATCAATATTTCCTGATTTTCTATTAAAATCACATAACTTCCAGATGCTCTATTGTCTGAACAAAAACAACGACCTAGAGGCATCCCTGTCACCATAGGTGTAGCCCTGTGACTAACATTAGCTATATCCTAAAGACAAGAAAAGGGAAAAGGTGAATTCAACTCCCTAGGAGCTCAGTAGTAAATTACTCACCAGGTAGAATTCTGCCCATCATCTCAATTACTCTTGCCAAAAAAAACTTCATTTATTCAGAGAAAAAAAACAAAAGCCCAGTCTGGTTTATTCTCCCAGCTAATCAAACCATCCAAACAAACCTAAACTAAAACATAACTAAATTTCCTGATTACTTCCTTGAAAGGTAGTCTTACTAATTAGGTAATTTACAACAGCACCTTGGCAAACCAAAGAGAAACCCTGAAACAGCAGCAGCCTTTTGCTGTCCTTCTGGCTTTAATCACCATGAAAGTCACCCAGTCTTGCTATCTACCAACTCTCCTACATTGGAGAAGCAGGTTGACCCAAAGAGCAAACATCTGTCTTTTATAGTAATGACTTTATTCTCCAGGTCTAACTTCATACAAGAAAAAACTAAGAGAGTAAATAACTATTACATTAACACTGATTTTTTAAAGAGATTGTGTCTTGCTATGTTGCCCACGCTGGAGTGTAGTGACTATTCACAGACACAGTTGCACTAACGATGAGCAGAGGAGTCTCTAATCCGAGCCAGTTAACCCCTTCTTAGACAATCTGGTAGTCCCTCACTCCCAGGAAATGCTGAACTTAGTATGGACACTCAACTGTCATAGAGCACTATGGCTTAGAACTCCTGGGCTTACGCAATCCTCCTGCCTCAGCCTCTTGAGTAGCTAGGACTACAGGCACGTGCCACTGCACCCAGCTTACAATTGGACCTGAAATGCAGGCTGTTAGGAAGAGTTTCTTGGCTACAGTTGAAGGGAAACAGAACATACTAATGTGAAACATCTTCGGCTTTCCCCAATTCCACTTCTTTCAGCCAATTTCAGAAATGTCCTCTTTATTCCAACTTGAAAATTCGTGTTATATTTGTTAAAAATGTCAAAGGGTCTTCAGAATACAGAATTCCAGTGGCTAGAATTAGCATAAAGGCCATTTTAAGAGTACAGATGCCTGGGAAAACAACTAGCCCCATAAACCTTGGGAAAGTTACTTATCCTCTCTGGGCCTCAGTTTCTCCAGCTCTAAAGAGAAGATAATACCTACTCCATAGGATTGAGGGGAGGGTCATGAGAATACTTAGAAAACACATGAGAGGCCGGGCGCAGTGGCTCGCATCTGTAATCCCAGCACTATGGGAGTCCGAGACGGGCGGATTACCTGAGGTCAGGAGTTCGAGACCAGCCTGGCCAACATGGTGAAACCCTGTCCCTACAAACAAAACAAAACAAAACAAAACAAAAAACTTAAAAAAGAAAACACATGAGAGCCCTTAGAAAACTGTGGCACACGGCAACTGACTGATCAATAAAGGTTAGTGTTGTTATTATAATCATTGGTGTGGTTCATGTTATTACCACCAGAAAGACAACCAAGAAAGCGATGGAAGTGTACAAAAAAAGTGAAAAACAAAAAGAAAAGCACTAAGAGAAAGAAGAATGGCATCTGCCATACAACAGCCAAGGGGCATTAGACAAGTTCCTTCAGTTTCCTCATCTACAAAACAGAGATGACATCCACTTGCTCCAACACTCTCCTCACAGGACTGCTTCAGCCACAGAACACAAAGCTAATGTCTCACATTGTCACTGACAATGACACTGAGAGGCTCAACAAATCTTGAACTTTCACAGTGAGCCATTAGTCAAATAACTATGCACATTAAATGAATATTCTGGATAGCACTCTAACAAAAGATCAATAGTAGGCCCGGTGTGGTGGCTCACGCCTGTAATCCTAGCACTTTGGGAGACAGAGGCAGGTGACTGCCAGATCTCAGGAGTTTGAGACCAGCCTGCGTAACATGGTAAAACCCCATCTCTACTGAAAAACACAAAAAAAATAGTCGGGTGTGGTGGCACATATCTGTAGTCCTAGCTACTTGAGAAGCTGAGGCATGAGAATCACTTGAGCCCTGAAATGGAGGTTGCAGTGAGCAGAGTTTGCGCCACTACACTCCAGCCTAGGCAACAGAGTAAAACCCTGTCTCAACAACAACAACAACAAAAGGAGGCTTTTAAAAATTCCGATGGTAGTTAAAGTAAACCAAAGTAAAGTATCCACTACCTAGTGACACCAAATACCATCCCTGCAATCCTGCACTGGCAGAATAATCAGAACTCTAAGAGAAGCATTTGCTATTATTTTTAAAAGGCAACCCTAAAGTGAGCTGAGAAGTACACCATAGCACCATGGGCTTGTTTGGGGTCCCACAGCAAATCCAGCTGAGTAGATCTAAATTGCCTCTTATTTAGGCTATGAACATTTGAATAAAGTGATTTTCAAGTTTTATTCTTTATTATGTTCGACAAATTTTCCTTTCACTACAATACCAACATAAAAGCTAACAGACAATGAGCGCAGTGGCTCATGCCTGTGATGCCAACACTTTGGGAGGCTAAGGCAGGAGGATCACTTGCCCAGGAGTTCAAGACCAGCCTGGGCAACACAGTGAGACCTTATCTCTACAGAAATAAGTTTTTTTTAATTAGCTGGGCATGGTGGTGCATGCCTATAGTCTCAGCTACTCAGGAGGCTGAGATGCGAGGATCACTTGAGCGTGGGAGGTCAGGGTTATATACCTGCAGTATATATGATCATGCCACTGCACTCCATCCAGCCTGGGAAACAAAGCAAAAGCCTGTCTCAAAAAAAAAAAAAAAAAAAAAGCTAACAGAAGGTAAAGTTTCCAAGTCAGGCTTCTACAACTTCAGACACACAAATGCCTCTGGCACTATTTTAATCTTCTGGTCAGTATTGTAAGATCACAGACAGCAAACAGATGATTCCTATCCTGCGATATTTTCTTAATAGAGGCCGTCTTTTGGCTGGGTACAGTGGCTCACGCCTGTTAATTCCAACACTTTGGGAGGCCTAGGTGGGCGGATGACCTGAGGTCCAGCCTGACCAACATGGAGAAACCCCATCTCTACTGAAAATACAAAATTAGCAGGGCGTGGTGGTGCATGCAGAAGCTGAGGCAGGAGAATGGCTTGAACCTGGGAGGCAGAGGTTGCAGTGAGCCAAGATTGTGTCATTGCACTCAAGTCTGGGAGACAAGAGTGAAACTCCATCTCAAAAAAGAAAAAAAAAAAAAAAAAAAAAAAAAAAAAAAAAAAAAAAAAAAAAAAAAAAAAAAAAAAAAAAAAAAAAAAAAAAAAATAGAGGCCATCTCTCTTTATCTGCAGGATCTATTTAACTCATTGGCAGTGTATTTTCAAAGATGGTTTGTCAAGAAGAGAGGAAAAAAAGGCAAGAGTTTCACCCCTTAATGTGTCAGAAAAAGAATTTGGGACAGCAAAAGAAAAACGTCATTCAAACACTCTGACCTATTAATTCTTATTCTAGATAATTATCCTAAGAAAATATTCATATAAAATGCACATATAAAAAACAACCCTGAAGACTGATTTTTAACAAGTGATTAGACAGATTAATATATAACAAGACAAAATCGTAAATTCTTTCTTTCTTTATATTTTTAGAGACAGTGTCTCGCTCTATTGCCCAAGCTGAAGTGCAGTGCCATGACCATAGCTCAGCTGCAGCCTGGAACTCCTGGGCTCAAGCAATCCTCCTGCCTCAGCCTCACAAAGAGCTGGGATTGCAGGTGTGAACCACTATATCCAGCCTCTAAAATTTATTTAAATAAGATAAAAATATTCAAAAGGTATGCTAAACATAAAAAGCAGAATACAAAACATATACAATAGAATTCCAATTTTGTTTTTAGGAAATATATATGCACAGAAAAAGAGTAAAAGAAATAAAATATTAGAAACACAAATGAGCATGGTTTCTTTTCTGATCCCTTTCTATTTTCCGAATTAGCTAAAATCAGCTTTTACTTATTTAGTTGGCAAAAAACAATCCTTTTAAAATAAACAAAAAGTGTGAGCCGGGCATGGTGTCTCACACCTGTAATCCCAATACTTCGTGAGGCCAAAATGGGAGGATTGCTTGAGCCCAGGAGTCCAAGATCAGCCTGGGCAACATAGTGAGATTCCATCTTCTACAAAAATAAAAAAATAGCTGGACATGGGGGCAAATGCCTGTAGTCCCAGCTACTCAGGAGGCTGAGATCAGAGAACGCTTAAGCCCAAGGAGGTCATGGCTGCAGCGAGCTATGATTGCACCATTGCACCCCAACCTAGGTGACAGAGCAAGACTCTGTCTCCATAAAAAGTAAATAAATAAGTAAATAATAAACAACAATTTGGCTTCAATTAATAATTCTGGTAAGTTACTTAATATCTAACTTACTTATTTGGTACAATTACAATAACTCAAAGAGAAGATGTATTTTGCGAAAGTAGTAATTCAGGTAAGAAATATTTGTTATCCAAATGTTACAATCAACAAATGTTGAAAATATTTACACTAATCAGAGTGTTTTACATTTAAGAGAGATAATTATGTTAAGTGATATTAATGTGAAATGCATGACTCCATATAGTATATATGCACTTAAATGAACCACCAGTACAACCAATTTGAGAGAGATTATCCAGTCTCTCTTCCCTTGCACATCTAAAAGCTAAAATTAGTACAGACAAATTCTGCCAGGCTAAAATCAGACTTTGTTTCTAGATACAAGAATTTTTAAAAAAGCCTTAGACTTTATTGCAAAATAAAATTCCCGAGAAAGAAACAGTGATCAGTGTAGCTAAACAAGATTAAATTTCAGCTCCAGCTGATAACTTCTCTCATCTCAAGACAAAAAGAGACAGTATAAAACTGCTTATCTTCCTTAATATATGGACTAAACATTCATCAACAAGTATTTCCTATAAAGGGCAAAAAAACTGAATTTTGATTCTAATCCTACACTCTCACCAAGGTCTCAGACAAATGAGAATACTCTACATATCAGGAAACACATAGGAGGTCACTATTTTGAAAGAACGAAGTTTTCCTTCTTTCCATGACAATCAGAAGATTTTCAGCTTAATGGATTTTTTTTTCTCATGCCAGGATAAGTAAAAACTGTCAATGAATCAATTAACTGCATGCTATCTTCCACTAACTACAATTATTTCACATAAACATGTGTTCTTTCTCCAAATACAATGTTTTGAAAGTTCATATCACAAATACTTAAATGTGGCATCTGTTAGCTTTTGCTCAGCCTTCTAACTCCTGGAACCACTGGGTCCTGAGGTGGAGGTATCCTTCCCGCGTTTAAGAAGCAGCTCTTCCAGGCACAGAACAAGCACTAGCTAGTAGCTCCCTATACCAGGCTTTAGTGGCAAAGAGCACTTCATCAGCTTCTTTATAATAGTCCAAAGCGGAGATTATCTTTTGTGATTCCTTCACATAATGCAAAAACTCCAACTCAGTGGCATGTGGGTGCAAAGTCTAAAGAGTCTGGGCTTGGCTCAAAGACACCTCATGACTCCATTCTCCAGGGACCAAAGGGAAAGAGGTCAGTCTTGCTTTTCACAGTTACACTAAGAACACTCACTACTGTCTTTACAAAAAAGTACATCACAACCAAGCTCCCAGGATGCGCAAAAGAAATGCCAACCTGGGAACTGTAGATAGGAAATGGTCTCAGGCATTGAAAAATTCATTGGATATTCACTCCCTATTCTGAGAACCATGAAGCAGGAGAGTCTGAGAACTTTTTACCTTCTTCTGAAGTTGCTCTGATTTCAAAATGTTATCCTATAACCCCCAAAGAAGTATGTAATGGCATACTTTTATTTTTTGAGAGTGAATCCTAATGTGATTGAGAATTTTATAGTGATCCCATTGAAGCAAATGAAATCATTCTTTGTGTTCACAGAGAGCTGGGAAGGGCTGTAGCTCCATGCTATTTGTAAAGGCTCCGAGTGCCTAAGAGGAAGCAATGAGTATTACTTTTGAGAGTGTGAATTGGCTAACGCACTTGCTAGGTATACACAGAAACTAGACCTCAGGGTATCTGAACACGAGACAAGGAACATCCTAACACCACTGACATCTAACCTTCACAAACATTTTGTTCTGCTTTGTTTTAGTGACTACGATAGAATTGCCTGACAGAAACTGATCAGTGAAGAAAAATAAGATTGCCTGGACTTCACATATTATTTATCTCCTATGGGTCCAAGATACAATGTGTGTGACTCGAGGCTCTTCTTCTCCCTCCTACCCAGGTAAATGCTGAGGAATGTACCCCATACACCTGTGGAGAGGGGGATTCCCATTCAAGTTATTTTCAGCAAGAGGAGGATGAGAGTGGGTCCCAGTGGGGGAAGAGTATAGCACCTCTGTTACAGAAGTAGTCTCTATTGATTTCCTTTCTTTCTCAGAAAAGGGTTGTTGCAACTATGGTTGCAGATACATGTGTATGCCATCTAATACTATGAGGTTGGGTTTTAAAAGTCTAAATTCTACAGAGCAGAAATTATTCTGTCTAACCTGCTTAGCATAACACAAGCTCATTACCAACAAGAAAAACCATTCATGACAGAGGTAGGGAAGGGCTCCTGGAAGCACATATGTTGGTTTTCCAAAGGTCTTATTGCATGTCATCTCAAGTACCTTAAATATTGGCAACATCTGTGCTTTCAACTTGATAAGTGGCTTCCATTTGAAAACTAACTTCATTTTATATTTATTCAAAAGCCCATAAAAAGGATTATAAGAAACTATAAGTACAAACAAGTATAAAAAGATAAAATTCTTTATCAATGATTAAATGTGACCAGTTTCCAGAATTTGTGTATTGATTAGCTCCAAAAATTACTTTAAAAAAAAAAATATGATCAGCAACAGACAAGTACCTAGAATACCAATAAAGTCTTGTGTGTGATCCAACAATTACCTCCTTCACACTAGATACTGGACCACAAAATTATAAAATGGAATTCTGAAAGGTTAAATATTTTCAGACAGAATGACACTATGAAATTTCTTACAGAATAAAAAAAAAAATCTCAGGACTTTTTGAACATAAGCACTGTAAGCACAAAGTTTACCTCCCTACCTACTACTGTAAAATGGTTCCAACATGAATTATATCCAGAGGTTTCTAAATGATAATCCAATAACCATCTCAATGTGCAACATGCCATACATTATCCTCAAGAAAATGTAAGAAGTCACAAAAACACAGGCTCGTTTATGATTATCAAATTTTTTTTTTTTTTTTTTTTTTTAAGAGACAGGGTCTTGTTCTGTCACCTAGGCTGGATGGAGTACAATGGCACAATTATAGCTCACTGCAGCCTCAACCTCCTGGGCTCAAGTGATCCTCCCATCTCAGCCTACCAAGTGGCTAGGACCACAGGCACATGCCATTGCACCTGGTTAATTTTTATTTTATGATTTTTTTATAGAGACAAGGTCTCACTATGTTGCCCAGGCTGGTCTCAAAGTCCTAAGCTTACACAATCCTCCCGCCTCGGGCTCCCAAAGTGTAGGAATTACAGACGTGAGCCACCACACTTAGCCAATCATCAAATCTGTGTGTGTGTGTGTGTGTGTGTGTGTGTGTGTGTGTGTGTGTTTTGTATTTTTGGAGATGGGAGTCTCGCTGTGTCACCCAGGCTGAAGTGCAGGATCTCAGCTCACCGCAACTTCCACCTCCTGGGTTAGAGCAATTCTCCTGCCTCAGCCTCCCAAGTAGCTGGGACTACAGATGCCTGCCACCATGCCCAGCTAAGTTTTTTTGTATTTTTAGTACAGACGGGGTTTGACCGTGTTAGCCAGGAAGGTCTCGATCTCCTGACCTCGTGATCTGCCCATCTTGGCCTCCCAAAGTGCTGGGATTACAGTCGTGAGCCACTGCGCCTGGCCCAAATCTTTAAATAATCACTTTTTTCTGATATTTTCCCAATCAGTAAAAAAACAAAAATCATACTTAATATTTATAGAACAAAAGAAAAAAATACAACACAAAGAAAAAAATTTATAGAAATTTCTCCATTTATTTCAACTTTCTCTTCATTAAATGTTAACAAAATAACATTTTTTCATAGTTAATTACTATAATTAAAAAAACAAATTCCAAGTTGCCAGGGGGAAAATCTCATTACTCTTCCATACTTTGGCAAACCTTCTTGTGCTTCCATCTATACTCTGGGCTTTGAGTCAAGTAAATGAAATCTTGGCTGGAAAGGAGGTATGTTATTAAATAATTTAGGATACTGATCCTTTCTAATGCAAAAGGAAGAGGATGTCAATACTCATGTTCTGAATGTTGTTAATTAGCCCACAAGATTTTACATTTTAAGTTACTTTTTTCTTTCTTTCTTTTTCTTTTTCTTTTTTTTTTTTTGAGACAGTCTTGATCTGTCGCCAAGGCTAGAATGCACTGCAACCTCGGCCTTCTGAGTTCAAGCCATTCACCTGCCTCAGCCTCCTAAGTAGCTGGAACTACAGGCATGCACCATCACGGATACCTAATTTTTTGTATTTTTAGTAAAGACAAGGTTTCACCATGTTGGCCAGGCCGGTCTCAAAATCCTGACCTCAGGTGATCCGCCCGCCTTGGCCTCCCAAAGTGCTGGGATTACATGCATGAGCCACCACACCTGGCCATACATTTCAAATTACTTCTGATCTATGTGGTTACTTTATCTAAAAAGAATTTTAAATGTTACTAACATTTTAAAGCAACATATCAAAAAAAATGTTTTAATCTTTGTAATTAACTAAAACCTACAGAACTAGGAGAAAGGAGTGTTAATCAAAAACTTAGCCAGTCTTTCCATCCAGTATAATAGTCACTGTATAGGAACAATTACCCAAGACTTATCCAGTGTTCATTCAACCAGCATTCATTTAGTACTTACATGTCCCTGGCACTATACTCAGCCAAGGAGAGGCAATGTTGAACATATCTTACAGACTATGTCCTTCCATGCCACCACCTTTAGGCTCAACTAGAAAATGTGCTTCACAATTAATCCTAGTTTTGAATGGATTTTCTCCTGACATTGATACTAATACATGGAAAAAATTTTATTAAGAAGCATAAAAATATAATGCTTTCTAAATAGCAGTATGATTGCTATGTTTTTATAAATAACCTAGATAGCTAAAGGTTCAACTAAGATCCTTTGGGAACTTCTGGGCAATAATACAAGGACAGAGGACACTAGGAAGTCTGGCCAGAGCTAGCTCTTTTCTCGTGCTAAGGAAGTCAGTTTAGGGAAGGCCACACCAGGTCCCATCTAAATGTTTTGGCCAGCCTATGCCCCATGGGAAAATCTCCCTATGTAAGACTTTGGATCAGAAACAGAACTATAAATAACCTCCATCAGTGGCAGACTTAGTGGCTGTGTATGTAAAATAAGTTGCAAATATTCCATTATTCAAACAGATTTATGACAAAACCATGCTTATAGTCATCTCAAAGCCATGAACTCACCAAGGTAACAAGATGCTGAAAATTTATACAAGCAGAATTACAATTCATTAAACAAACAACTAGATTTAATTGTCTTTTTCAAATATAAGTCTGAGATTTTTTTACACTGAATCTTAACTTCCCTTAGTGATATCTTTTAAAGAACTTAGAAACAATTTCAGTTTTACACAAAGATATATAGCTAAAGACAAAATTCAAGTTCAGTATGAAAAAAGAAATCACACATCTTCACCTGCCCCAAAACTATCAATGGTTTCTCAATACCTACATAGAAAGGGTACAAATTCTTTAATTAGGCACTCCAAGACCTAGACAAGTCAATTCCAACCTAAATTTTCAAACCCATTTCTCTGTATACCAATCCACATATACACCACTCCAGGGAAACTGAACTATTCCTTCTTATCTGAATACACTCTTCACTTCAGATTTTTCTTTTTCCTTTTTCTTTTTTTTTTTTGTTTGAGATGGGTTCTCACTGTCATCCAGGCCGAAGTGCAGTGGTGTGATCTCAGCTTACTGCAAGCTCAACCTCCCAGGCTCAAGCTATCCTCCCAGCCTCAGCCTCCTGAGTAGTTAGGACTACAGGCACCCACCCACACCTGGTTAATTTTTGTATTTTTTGTAGAGATGGGCTTTCACCATGTTGCCCAGGGTGGTCTCAAACTCCTGAACTCAAGTAGTCGGCCTATCTCGCCCTCCCAAAATTCTGAGATTACAGGCATGAGCCATTGCACTAGGCCATGTTTTAAGTTTTTTCATCATCATACTTATGCTACAAGTTTAGAAGCTTTAGTCAGTGGCTCATGCCTGTAATTCTAGCACTTTGGGAGGCTGAGGCAGGCAGACTGAGTGAGCTCAGGAGTTCAAGACCAGCCTGGGCAACCTGGTGAAACCCCGTCTCTACTAAAATAAAAAAAAAATTAGTCAGGCATGGTGACGTGTGCCTGTAGTCCTAGCTCTCAGGAGGCTGAGACATGAAAATTGCCTGAACCTGGGAGGCAGAGGTTGCAGTGAGCTGAGATTGCACCACTGCACTCTAGCCTGGGCAGCACAGTAAGACTCCATCTCAAAAAACAAACAAAAAAGTAAGTTCAGAAGCTTTAGGAGGGCACGGCCTGTGTATGACTGACCTCCTTTCCCTGCTCCTCCTCCCATATAACAGGAATTAAATGAGTTAATAGGAAGTGTTAATGCTTCTAAAAATAAATTATCCAAATCATGAGATTATTCAGCATCTCACTGGTTCTTCTGCCAAGTAATTCATCATCACTAAGACCCAAAGTTAAAGTTTCAATAGATGTAGACAGCTCTATCACATCTGGGCAAGGAAGTCAACAAAAATCTTTTAAAATCAGAAGAAAACTTTTTACCTGTAACAGCTTCATTAGTGGTAAAATACTCAAAAACAATAGAAAACAGTGAACTGAAACTAAAAATGTAGGGAAAAAAAGACTGTGCTACCAAATTTTATAATGTCCATGACACTATTCTTTTCTCCTCCAGCCAAATACTTTTCTTTGAAAGATAAATGTTTTCCATTCCATATTCATGAGTAGTTATGAAAATAAAGTAGCATATACTATGGTAAAGGGTTTTAAGTTATTAGATTCATCAAATTAAAGTTGACTTAAAAAATATATTTTGACCTTGATTCTTTCCAATGTGCATATCACCTCATTAAAACATCTGTTTTCTAACTCCAACATTTCAGAATCAGTAAACTTATGAAAAAAGCAGAATGCTCCACCATACCTTTTCCTTGCGAGAAGTGGTGGTAGTGAAGAAGAGGGAGAGCGTGGTAGTGAAGAAGACGGTAGTGACGAAGAGAGAATTAAATATTGACTTTCCCCCCTCCTGTCTGCAGCACATTCCTTAACACTATAAAAAGAGGCTTGAGTTTAATTCTCAGTTCAATGAAGCCTGAGAAGCCAGTTGCTGAAACAGAAATTCATCTGGGAAACCAGCAATCCTTTGCGTTGCCTGCCACTCCATGAGGTCTTCCTGGGTGAGGGGGATGACAGCTCAACTCCTCCTTAGGGTACCACAGGTGGGCTCTTGGACAGGCTCTTCCCAGCTAAAACTACATTAGATAATCAAATCAAAAATTAGTAAGCAAGAAAGCAGAGGCCAAAAAAACCTGCTCTCCTAGGATTTTTGGATCAATTCTAAGTACTTTCCTTCTCCTACTGCCAGCAGCACCCATCAATTCCCATAGTAACCAGCCCACGGCTTTCCAACCAGCCCAAGAGAGAGGCAAGTAAGCTGCAGGCAGAAGCACATGAGAGCATGACCCAAAACCCAGGCACCAATCTAACAGTTACTTGGTGGCTTAAACATTCCAATTCTGCTTCCTTGCTTCCTTAATTCCCAGATTCCCAGATGGTCCTCTCCTCTTTCCTGTCAACCTGATGCCGAGACAAGGAAGAGGATTTTTTTCTAGGATTCTGCACAAACAATTTTTTCTGTTTTCTGGTGTAATTTCTGTTCATGTCTGTTTGGTACTAACGCAACCATGGTCCCTTTACCACATGTGCAGAAATGTATAATGTTGAATCCTCTGGAATGAAAGTAAAAATTGCAAAGATATGGGGAGTGATATTTTGAGATCCGGGAATAAGGATGAAAAAGGAATGAAGAACAAAAGGTGCTGCTGACGTGGGTGGAGACGATCTTAGCTTTGAGAAGAACAGGATTCATTATGTGGGCTGGTCAGGAGTAGGAACAAGAGCAGGAAGGCCACAGGGGATTGAGAGTACTTCTGTCCCCAACCATCAAGGTCATGGAATCAGGGGCCAAGGCTCATTACAGTAATTTTCAACAGGGAAAGAGGGAATTATCGGAACTGGGGTGAAATATGGGTGATGATTAAGTAAGTCTGAGAGAGAAAAAAAGCATACCTAGCTGATTCTAACATCTAAAGAATTACTATGGTGACGGGAGGTTTTTGTTGTTTTTTTTTTTTAACTAAAAAGTAAGGTAGAGAATCAAATTAAAAGTGCCTAGCATAGGCTATGAACCGATTCTGAAAGCTTTCACATCTTTGTTAACAGAATTTAATGGCTAAAATGAAAGGAGATAAGGAGAGTGACAGAAGGTACTGCAAAAAGCAGTATGTAAGTCACTGCCCATGTTTTCCTTAGGAAGATGCTGAGTAAACAACTATAGGGTTACAGTGCGAGCATGCGGACATTTTAAATTTCAACAGATGCTTCCAAATTACTTTCTGTTGAGGATCCCACAGCAATATGGATAAGCTTTCTAAAATTTTACCTACTGTATGCATGACACCTTGCTAATTACAGGATACATAATAATAAAAGACCTATATTATTCAGCATCACTAAAAGTACAGGGAAAACAGGAATGTCTGTGGTGATAGAATTAGTATGAGTAACTGCCATCTGTAGTATCAGCAATGAAATATTTGTAAAATAGGCCAGGCATGGTGGCTTATGCCTGTAATCCCAGCACATGTTATAAATATATAATAATTTAAAAGGTCTGAAACTGGTTCATGAACAGGCCATCAAATCAATAGATACAACAAACATTCTAAAAAGACTTCAGGAATTTGATAAGATAAAATGTGACATCAGTGTAGAAAATATAAATTGCTCAATAAATGATGTTTGCACAACTATGCAGCCACATGTAAAAGAGAATAGGATACCAACTCACATGAAAATAAACTCCAAATTGATTTAAAGTCTTAAACATTAAAAAAAAACACAAAAGTATTAAAAGCAAGAGATATTTTTCATAATCTCGAAGAGCTTAAGACCTAAGTAGGACAAAAAATCCCAAAACCATAAAGTAGAATAGTAATAAATCTGATGATCCAAAAATAAACGCATATATAGCAAAAATTACCATAAATGACAAAATACAAGCCCAGTGGAAAAAACTAGCAGCCCCTATCACAAAGTGCTAATTTCCTTTTTATATAAAAAGATTATTTCCATAGATAAATTGGCAGAGTCAATTTACAGGAAGGAAAATTATTCTTAAGCACATGATAGTATGTTCAACCTCACTTATAACAAGAAAAATGCACAGAAAAATAGGAATAAAGTTCCATTTTCTTCACCTATGAAAATTTTAAAGATCAAATAGTTAAATCACACACTACCTGCAAGGGAGAGGTAAAACATATACATGGCTAAGAGGAGTGTAAAGGTATACAAAGTTTAGCAATAAAGATATGAATATAAATATTCTTCAACCCAGAAATTCCTCCATATAAACTGCATATGAGCAAGCTGAAGGAAAGCCACTGTAGCAGTGTTAATAATATCAAAGACTGGGCCAGGCACAGTGGCTCACGCCTATAAGCCCAGCACTTTGGGAGGCTGAGGCAGGCAGATCACCTGAGGTCAGGAGTTCAAGACCAGCCTGCCAATGTGGTAAAACCCCATCTCTACTAAAAATATAAAAATTAGTCAGGCATGGTGGTGGGTGCCTGTAAATTCCAGCTACTCGGGAGGCAGAGGCAGGAGAATCACTTGAACCTGGGAGGCAGAGGTTGCAGTGAGCAGAGATCATGCCATTGCATGCCAGCCTGGGTGACAAGAGTAAAATTCCGTCCCAAAAAAAAGAAAAAACCACTGGAAACAACTTAAGTCCATTATTAAGAGACAAGGTAGAAACTGGAATAAAACAGAATGAAAGCATAGCACAATATGCTACCATTTGTGTAAAAATAAATTTTTACAAAGCATACATATTGCTGGGCACAGTGGCTCATACCTGTAATCCCAGTACTTTGGTAGGCCAAGGTGGGAACATCACTTGAACCCAGGAGTTTAAGACCAGCCTGGGCAACATAGGGAAACTCTGACTTTACAAAAAAAAAAAAAAACAATAAATTAGCTGGACATGGTGATGCACACCTGTAGTCCCAGCTACTCAGAAAGCTGAGGTGGGAGGATTACTTAAGCCCAGGAATTCAAGACTGCAGTGAGTTTTGATTGCCCCACTGTATCAGCCTGGGTGACAGAGCAAGACCCTGTCTCAAGAAAAACCAAACAAACAAAAGAACATACATATAAATGAACTGTGGCATTTCTGGACTGGATCCTGGAAAAGAAAAAGAATAGGAGCAGGTGAACTCTAAATAAAATTTATATAGTTTAGTTTCACTGTATAACCTTGGAATATTATTCCATGGGCATGTAATATCTATTGGAAAACATAAAATTTAGCTTTTAAAATCTAATTATTTTGTGAGTAAACTAACTTCATCCGTGATATTCTTATCCTTCTATATATTGCTGATAAGAAACATCAAGGGTGTATGTATTGCTTTAACACTTTTAAAGTACATCCATTATGAACCTAACATACAGGACCTCTGTCTCATCTATTAGATTTCAGGTCCTTAACAGTAGAGGCTATGTCAAACTCATCTCTACACTCAAAGAATCTGAAAAATATTTACCACATAGAGTTCAACGAATGAAAGCCAAAATTAATAGGTTCTAGTCCAATGATTCAATTTTTAATTAGTGAGAAATTTTGTATTCCCAATGTCTCAACAATTCTAAGACTTTCCTTTGATCCTTAGTCACAATGACATGGAAGAGAAAAGCAAAGGACAAAGAGAAGTGAAGTAATTATCACTAAGGATTTAAGTAGGAAAATAGAGAGGCATTTTAAATATACTACCTTCCAACTTTCTAAACATTTTGCTCTGTTCTAGGGGCTGTAGAGAATATAAAGATAGATAATATATAATCCTTACAATACAGTTTGGGCATGATTCATTTAAAGTCAACACTTGAAAAGGTGAAAGTATGAAACTGCCTTGGATTTTCAAGAATGTTTTCCATGGAAGCTATTAAATGCTTTTCAATAAGGAGCTTTTGCACCTTATTTTGTAATGTAAGAATGTGATAAAACTCTGATTTTCACAAAGTTTTGGTCTTCTATGATGTTTTCTCAGGAAAAAAAATCTCATAGCATGTTTAAGAAGTCCAGAAATGTGCTAGGTATGGGGGCTCACGCCTGTAATCCCAGCACTTTGGGAGGCTGAGGTGGGAGGATCCCTTAAGCTTAAGAGTTTGAGACCAGTCTAGGCAATATGGTGAAACCCCATCTCTACAAAAAGCACAAAAATTAGTTCAGGCGTGGTGGTGCACACCCGTAGTCCAAGCTATTCAGGAAGCTGAGGTGGGAAGATTGCTTGAGACCAAGAGGTTGAAGCCACAGCGAGCTGTGATTGTACCACTGCATTCCAGTCTGGGAAAGAGAATGAGACACTATCTCAAGTAATAGTAATAATAAGAAGAATATCCAGACAAGAAACCACCTTCAAACTCCATTGATAACCTAATTTTCCAAATA
>PVKP010006271.1:42765-84314 GCA_004027715.1 Plecturocebus donacophilus
GGAAGGGAAGGAGGGAAGAGAAGGAAAGGAGGGGAGGGGGAGCGGAGGGAAGGAGGGAAGGCGGGGGGGGGGGGGAAGGGAAGCACCACCTAGACAGACAGGCCTTGATGAGTTTCCCTACTCCAATTAATTACCATTTATCACCTCCTTTTAGTGAATTCTATTTCTAAACGGCTCTCCATACTTTGTTGAACCTAAGCATAAAAATAGACAATTTCCCAGTATCTTTGGGTCTTCATTCTTAAGGCTCCTGTGTACACACATTAAATAAATTTGCATGCCTTTTCTCCAATTAATCTGCCTTTTCTGAGTTGATTTTCTATCAAATCTTCAGAGGGGCCAAGAGGAGCTCCCCCTTGGCCCTTACAGTTCATTCATGTTAAAGATTATGAAGTCTTCTAACTTGGTTTTCATGTGATTTTTCTGCTTTGTTTTGTTTGGTGGGTTTTTTGTTGTTGTTGTTGTTGTTGTTTAGACACTGTCTTGCTCTGTTGCCCAGGCTGGAGTATGGTGGTGCAATCACAGCCCACTGCAGCCTTGACCTCCCAGGCTCAAGCAATCCTCCTACCTCAGCCTCCCAAGTAGCTAGAAGTACAGGCATGCTCTATGATACCTAGCTAATTTTTGTATTTTTTTTTCAGAGAAAAGGTCTCACTATGTTGCTCAGGCTGGTCTCGAACTCCTGGACTCAAGCGATTCTCCTGCTTCAGCCTCCCAAGTGCTGATATTACAGCTGAGAGCCACCACACCCAGCCTCATACAAGTATACAAGTAATCTTGTATGAGGCTCATACCCTATACAAGTAATCTTGTATGAGCCTCATACCCTATACAAGTAATCTTGTATGTACTAGTTAGTCCACATATAACTACTTCTGTGAGTTATCTTTAGGAGTGTATACTGCTACTTGACATTTTTACTTTCTTTGCCACTTTTCACAGTGTGGAAGAAAGACAGCAGCACTGGGGAAAGTTGCAAGAATATTCATCCATATGAAAAGACATGAATTACCAGTGGGTGGTTTTCTTCTAACTTATTCAACATAATCCTTAGCTCTAGACTACTAGCTTGAAAGGTGACTGCATGAAAAGCAGACCAAAGGTCTGTGAGTAGGAGTTAATAGAGCATATTGTGCATTTAGTTATCCCATCAACTGAAATTGTCCCTTTCGAAATACACAAATAACACTGGGCTGCTAACAAATTTGTTCTAAAAAAGTTCTTTTTCCCCAAATGACAAATAATATCATATAAGTGTATATGATATTATCTCTACAGCACCTGTATATGACTTTATAATATCAATAACAGGTTCTTCACATTTCCACAGTGAAGGATAAAACTGAGTTGATCAAGATTTGAAATAATACCCATCTTTAAGGATGAACAAGAAAAGCCTCCCTGAGGAAATGAATTTGAAAGTGTTTCAAAGGGAGGGAAAGGTGAGAGATGGTGAAAAGAAAGGGAAATTACAAGTAAGGAAAATGCCCTGTGCAAAAGCTGCCCCTGTGGTTTCTCAAGAAGCAGAGTCGCAAGGTAATCCCATGACTAAGAAAGATATTAGTTAACCATAAACAAAAGTGAGAGAAGCTACACATTATGTGACACTCAGTCCCAGTTTTCTCATTTGTTATAGGAGAAGGCTGGAGTAAGTGATTTATCCGGTCCCGCTCAGCTTGTTTACTATGAGGCACCTGCACTGGGAACCTGATCCTCCCAAAAACCCTGCTGGGCTCCTGGCTTATTAGACCCATTCGTGAGATGAGTAGAGTGAGGCTCAGAATACTGATGAGATATCCAACTAGACTTTAGAGATAAAATGGAATAGACACAACTATCGTGGAGAAAGAAGTTGCATCTGAAGACTGATAACTTTAAAAACCAAAGCTTCTGAAAATAATTTATTCATAAGCATCACAGTTTTTTCTTTGCTTAAAAGATCAAAAGGAAGAAAGAAATATTCCCCATCATACCAGACAACCATGCAAAAAAAAGGCGGGGGGTGGAGAATAAATACCATTCCTTACTTTGAAACCAACAGTCCTTTAAGAGAAGCTAGGGCCGGGCGCGGGTGGCTCATGCCTGTAATCCCAGCACTTTGGGAGGCCGAGGCGGGCGGATCACGAGGTCAAGAGATCAAGACCATCCTGGCCAACTTAGTGAAACTCCATCTCTACTAAAATATAAAAATTAGCTGGGCGTGGTGGCGCGCGTCTGTAGTCCCAGCTACGCAGGAGGCTGAGGCAGGAGAATTGCTTGAACCTGGGAGGCGGAGGTTGCAGTGAGCCAAGATCGTGCCACTGCACTCCAGCCTGGCACCTGGCAACAGAGCAAAACTGTGTCTCAAAAAAAGAAAG
Source organism: Plecturocebus donacophilus (assembly GCA_004027715.1). Classification (NCBI taxonomy): domain Eukaryota; kingdom Metazoa; phylum Chordata; class Mammalia; order Primates; family Pitheciidae; genus Plecturocebus; species Plecturocebus donacophilus. The sequence goes on from PVKP010006271.1 coordinate 45,123, forward strand.
AAAGAAAGAAAGAAAGAAACTAGAGGAGGTGGTGTGCATCTTTCTGCCTAGCAGTAGCTCTCATTTTATGTATTCCCTCTGCCTGTGATGTCCATAATGAGGCAGGTGTGATGCCGAATATACAACACATTCCTTAGCCATTAGAACACAGATTAGCAGTTAAGTGAAGAGGTCTTCCAAACTTCAGAAGCACTTAAGACAACCCTCACACCTAGCTTTACCTCCAATGCACGGATTCTAAAACTAGGTGTTACTTTGACACAAAACCTCAATGGTAATTATAATAATTTACCTGCAATTATTCAATAGCAGAATTCTTTATTTCTAAATAAATTCATATCTGGTAGCAAAATACAGTGCAATAAATAAAACTATCCTTAAACTTCAAAACCAGACATTATAAGCTAATGAGGTCTATCTATTTGTAAATAAGAAGTCAGGTGTTCAAACATAGCTCCTACCCTGTACCGTTTCTCCACATAGAAACATAAGGGATTAAAGAACCTATCCTCTGCTGATGGAAGCCACTCTGATAAAACAATTAGAGAGTGTCTATTACAATATCCCATGACCTGACAACTGCATAGAAACATGCGCATATACACAGGGCCAAGGACAAGATGTTGCCTGCAGCCTTGTTTATAATCAGGAACTATCAGAAACAGCCTAGAAGTTCGGCAATGAGAAAAATGGGAAAAAAAAATCAATCCCCATGACTAGACAGCAGTTGAAAAGGATGAACTGGGATTATATGAACCAACATGAATAGCTATCCAAAGCATGTTGTTGAATGAAAAAAAAAGTTACAGATATTAAATACAATGGCAATTATGTGAAGTTTCTAAAATACAAAAATACAATGCTTTTATATTATAAATGAAAATAAACATACCAAATCAACAAACTGTTTACCAGAAAGCAACCCAGGAAGAGGGAGGTGGAAGTACACAGGCACTCAAACCTTATAGATGGACTCATTTATTACTTCCATTAAAAAAAAATTAATTTTGAAAAAAGTCTCAGAAGAACATAATTTTACCCTATTACTTAGGATTAAATAATATGGTGAAATAAAAATATCTCAGCAACTATTACTTACTTAAAATGAAACTGAGGAGCAGGTTCTGGGATGACCATAGAGTAGAAAACACCAGGAATCTGTGTTCTCAACCCAGACAATAGATGCACTGGCTGAATCTATCCAAAATTATTAATTTGGAGTTGTGGAACCTATGGAAAACTTGCAACTTCTAGGGGAAGGCTTGAAGAGTACATTGAGGTTATTTTCACTTAATTTTGACTCTTACAATAGTAGCAGCTACCCGTCATCTACCCCAAGTCCTGTGGCAGGCAGCTGTGCACACATTCCTAGAGCAGTTTGCAAACAGCTGGTAGGAGCCAGGATGGGCAAAAAGGACCCTGTCCTCTAAATATCAGGCATCTGTGCTCTAATGGCTGACTGCTGCTTCTGATCACAAAGGTGTTGTTGAACCTCCCCTCTTGCAGTAAGTCCCTCCTTTTTGGCCAAAGGGACTTAGGGCATTTAACAGGCCAGAGCCCTTCTCCCCAACCCCCCTTCAATTTTCTCTTTCTGCCCTTTAAGAGTCAAAACCAACCACATATATGGGGAAAATTAGAAAGTGATCATGTATGGCCAGGGAAAGCTGTAGCCTCAGAAAATATCTGAAGAGACCTTAAATTTACACATCAGATTGATCTTTAGCAGAGAGACAGCCTACAATAAAAATTAAAATAAACAGTAAAAAAGAAAAAAAAACAGCAGATCATAAAGAAGGGGGAGAATCTGATTTCCAGAGTTAGCATATTATGAGATTAAAATGTCCAGTTTTCAGACAGGCAAACCCAGTACTGGAAGTTTCACCAGAGCATTTAGGCAAGAAAGAGAAATAAAAGACTTTCCAATTGGAAAAGAAGTAAAATTACTTCTGTCCACAGGTGATATAATCTTACATGTGGAAATCCCAAAAGATTCCACAAAAAAAAACTGTTAGAACTAATAAATGAATTCAGCAGCATAATAGGAAACAAAGTCTCCACACAAAAATCAGTTGCATTTCTATATACTTATCAATGAACAATCTGAAAAGGACATTACAAAAAAGCATCAGAAGAATAAAACACCTAGGAATTAACCAGGAAGTGAAAGACTTGTACAATGAAAACTACAAAACACTACTGAAAGAAGTTAAAAGAAAATAATTAAATAGAAACACTTTCCATGTTCAAGGACTTAAAGGCTTGATATTGTCAAAATAGCTGTATTACTCAAAACAACATAAAGATGTAATACAATCCCTATCAAAATCCCAATGATATTTTTGCATAAATAAATTCTAAAATGTACATGAAATGTCAGGTGACCCAAATAGCCACAATAATCTTGAAGGAAAAAAAAAAAAACAAAGGAGGAGGACTTACACTTTCTGATTTCAAAACTTACTACAAAGCTACTGTACTCAATATGGTACTGGTATAAAGACAGACTTAGAGACTAGTGGAATAGAATACAGAGCCCAGAATAAGCTTTTGCATATGTGGTAAAATGATTTTTGACAACAGCGCCAAGATCATTCAATGGGGAAAGGACAGTCCTTCCAACCAACAGTGTTGGGAAAACCGAGTATGTAAAATACAGTTAGATAAACACCACTTAGAAAAATTAACTCAACATGAATCAAAAACTTAAATGTAAGACCTAAAACTATAATGCTCTCAGAGGAAAACATAGGGTAGCTTCACAGCACTGGCTTTGGCAATGTTTTCTTAGATATGACATTAAAGGCATATATAACAAAATTAAAACTAGACAAACTGGACTTCATTAAAATTTTAAAATTTTGTGCATCAAATGACTATCAACAGACTAAAAAGGCAACAGACAGAATGGCAGAAAATATCTGCAAATCACATTCTTATGTCTGACAAGGAATTAAGATCACAACTATATAAATTATTACTCAACAACAAAACAACCTGATTCAGAAATGGGCAAAGATCTTGAATAAACATTTCTCCAAAGAAGATATTAAAATGGCCATAAGCACATTAAAAAAATGTTCAACATCACTAAGCATTAGGGAAACATAAATCAAAATTATGAGGTGCCACCTCATACCCATTAGAATGGCAACTATCAAAACAACAGAAAATACGTGTTGGAGAGGATGTAGAGAAACTGGAATCTTGGTACACTATTGGTAGAAATGTAAAATGGTAAAATCACTGTGAAAAAAAAAGATTATGACAGTTCCTCAAATTTTTTAATAGAATTACATACATATGATTCAACAATTCTCCTTCTGAGTATTTACCAAAAAAATTGAAAGCAGAATCTCAAAGAGATATTTGTACACCCATTTTCACAGCAACATTCTTCACAATAGCTAAAAGGCAGAAGCACCCAAATGTCCATCAATGGATAAGAAAAATGTGGTACACACATACAATGGAATATTTTTAGCTTTAAAAAGAAGGAAATTTTTATACATGCTACAACAGAGATGAATCTTCAGACATTATGATAATTGAAATAAGGCAGTCACAAAAAAGACAAATGGTGTATCGTAATTTCACTTATCTGAAGTGCTTCTAGTAGTCTAAATCATACAGAAAGAAAGCAGAATGATGGACATTAGGGCCTGGGCAGAGGTAGGAGTGGGGAGTTACTGTTTAATGAGTACAGAATTTCAGTTTTACTGAAATGAAAAGAGTTATGAAGATGGATGGTGGTGACCATTGTAAAACATTATGAATGTATTTAACAGCAATGAACTATACAGTGAAAATGGTTAAGATGGCAGCTGTATTTTATATTTTTAAAAAAGGAAAAAACAACAAATAAAAGTTAAAATAACTACAAAAACTCAAATCAAATGGAAGAAGACAAACTACCAAACAATTATCACATCATAAATGAAGGTGACTGTGTCTACTTAAATGGCCCCATGAAGCTTCAGCTGGTATAATTAATTATTATTGGTTTAGGCCTATACATATAATCTCTTTCCCAGGCTACAACTTTGACAATAATGGAAAGGAGTCCTTATACAGAACTGTTAAAAATGTTAGCATCACTAAATAAAAATGTCATACTGCATTTTCATGACTAAGAATCCTTTCCCACTGTATTGGGATTATAGTAGCCTAATTTATATGAAAATAAAAGCTTAACATTTTAATAAAGGTCAGTAACAACAATAATAAGGGTCCCCTTCTTACAATCAGGGCCTCGGTGAGCACCATTGACCTCTTCTACTTTCAGCCCTGTCAAGGAATCATCAGGCAGGCTGTCTTTTACACAACCATCTTCTACATTCTCCAGGGAAAACAAAATGGACTTTCAATCCAGGGAATTGCATCCCCCATATTATAGCCAATCATAATAGCTACTGGAGTAAAAAAGGAAGAAAGGGAGGGAGTCAAGGAGGAAAGAAATAACCAATTTGCTGTTATAATACATATCATTAATATAAGCTTTACCTATTTTATTATTTTATAAATTTTTTAAGAGATAGGGTCTCACTCTGTCAGCCAGGTTGGAGTATCACAGCATGATTATAGCTCACTGCAGCCTTGAACTCATGGGCTCAAACAATCCTCCCACCTTAGGCTGCCAAGAAGCCGAAACTACAAGCAAACGCCACCATCCCTGCCTACTTTTTCTCTCATTTCTGTAGAGATGGGGGTCTCGCTACATTGCCCAGGCTGGTCTCAAACTCTGGGCCTCAAGCAATCCTCCTGCCTCAGCCTCCCAAAGCACTGGCGTTACAGGCGTGAGCCACCATGCCTGGCCAGATTTACTTTAAATATAATCAACTGCATCTTTCTCATTTTAGTTACTATAATCCCATAATATTTAACCGAAAATAAAAACTAATTGAAGAAGAGTAAATAACAGAAAAATGTCCTTATTCAATCATTAAGTATTAAAAGTAGCTCATAAAACAGTATGTGCAATATGATCTTAATTTTGCTTTTAAAACCTATCTTTGATCACATAGAAGAACAAAAATGAAAGAAAACTATTTAAATGACCCAGGACAAATGACCCGGTTTCTTCCACAACAAATACATGAAAAAAAGGGAGGGAAGTGAAAATGCTACAGATTCAGAAAGACTTAAAAAGAGACAGGTGTTATGTGTTAAGGCTGCTTGGACCCTGCTTCTGACAAATCAACTGTAAAATGACAATTTTGAAACAATGGAGAAAACATGGACTAGGGCTTACATGACTAGTATACATAGTAAGTTTGTTCATGGTGAGACACTGCAGCTATTTTTTAAAGTGTTCTCTATTAATAAAAAATAACTGAAGTATTTTTAAGTTAAATAGTACAATATCTAAAACTCCAACAAAAAAACACAAAAGCAGGAGAAAGACAGACAGAATGGTAAAACACCCCCGTCTGTGACTGTGGAAGCTAGATGATGAGTACATGAGGCTCACTGCACTTTCCTCTCTAATTATGTGTATATTTGGAAAATTCCATGGATAAACAGTAAAAATACTAGCAGAGATAGTTACTTCTGGGTGGTGAAGACTGAGTGATCTTGTGGGAATTAGGTGATTTTTACTTTAATCTATGTGCCATTAAGAACATCAAGATTTTACACAAAGATGAGTTACTTTGATTACCTAAAAATCCAAATGTTACTCCTTTAGTAGATAGATAGATGGGTAGATAGGCAGGCAGTCAGACAGATGGCCTTTCAATGCCCTGTTCAAATGATGCCACCTTCATAGACCCAATCCTCTCTTTATAAATGCCTCAACGCATTTACTTATATTTCTACTAAAGGCCTTATGTTTAGTCATTTATTATCACGATTTTCAATTATATCTAACTCTCCTCTAGAAAAACAACTTGATTGTGAGGGGGCATTTCTTTTTCGTATTTCTATCCTGGCTAACACTTAAGCAAAATGTTCTCTCTGTATAATTGATATAAAATAATTATTTGCTTAATCAGCTTTTCTACTCATAAATCCAGGGAAGAAACAGTGTCAACAGAAACAGAATATCTTACCTTATAACTACAAAAGCTTTAAGGTTTTGTTTTGTTTTGTTTTCTGAGACAGGATCTCACTTTGTCATCCAGGCTAAAGTGCAGTGGTGTGATCGTAACTCACTGCAGCCTCAACCTCCCAAGCTCAAGCAATTCTCCCACCTCAGCCTTCCAAGTAGCTGAGACTACAGGTGCATGTCACCATGTCCAGCTAATTTTTTTTTTCTAGAGATGGGGTCTCACCATGTTGCCCAGGTTAGTGTTGAACTCCTTGCCTCAAGAGATCCTCTTGAGACTTCCAAAGTGCTAGGATTGAGCCATACCAAAGTGCTATGTATGAGCCATTACCCCTGATCCAAAAGCTTTCATTTCAGTCCAGAACCTGAAGGTTCCTACACAAAGACAGATACTCATCAAATGCTACCTAGTCAACTTCTCAAAACATTTACTTTTCAGTTGACTGGAAAAAAACATTGGTCAGTACCAGACAAGGGTCAATTACTGAATTAAGTTATAGACTTAAAAGAAAAAACCTGAAAGAAAGCAAAGTCCATTAGCTCTTCAAGCAACCATTCACTGTTTAACCTACTGAAGACGCATCCAGAGTGTCAATCAGACCATTTTAATTAAGGAAACTATTACAGGCGGAATTCAAGGCTAGTCATGTACTGAGATAGCAATGGTTCAGGAAACACCCCTGCCCTAAGAGGCTGATATCACACGGAAGGGCTGCCCACCCACACCACTCATGTTTCCCTTATCAGCTACTTACTGGAGACCTTGGCCTATTTTTTGCAGATGTGAGTAGTAACAACCTTCAAGCCAAGGACATTCATCTCAACATTCTCTTGCTTATTAAAAATCTTATCCAAAAAGATACAATAAAGCCCTCCCCCAAGGAGCAGCAAAACCTCCAGAACGTGGCATGCTAAACTTCCCCACGTGTAAGACTTCACCTACCATCTGGCCTTAATTTTGCATACATAGTTTTGGTGAAAGGCAGTTAAATACTAGTGAAGACATTTACAACTTCCTTTTATATATAAAATATGCTTAGGGATTGACAAACATTAAAACAAATTCCAGGTTTTAAAATAAAATCCCCATCACTAACAGTTTCCCAAACCCTTCGAGAAATATTAGAGATTCATGATGAACTGGCAAATGCAAGCTTCTTCTCCAGTTCTTCCCTGTAATCTGCTGTCTCAGAAGCCAGGTATTCAAAAATGCTTAAGCAACCCAACTTTTTAAGGCAAACAGGGGCAGGAGGGGTTGGGGCTGAGCTCCATACAATCCCACTCTGACCTCCACCTACATCCACACAGTTCATGTTCTCTCTTCTCTATTTTCTGATTCCTCCCTTTAGACTTTTGTTCAAATCCATTCCTGTTAGCAAATTTTAAATCTACTAGACAGTCAAGAAAGTGGGTAAATGGTACTATTATAAAATTACAATATGATACTATTATAAACAATCATATCCATACAGATCTGGGCCCAAAAAATGATCAGGTATTAAGAAATAAGGCACACTCCTCCAAAGACAACTTAACTCAAATGTCTCATCATTTCCTCCACTAGAATGAGTTTAAAAGAGGCAATTGTATTTGGCATGGACAACTGCTCTCTTATGTTCTGGAGAACATAAAAATAAGAGAAGAGCTGAGTGAGAATAAGTTGTTCCTAAGGAAGAGGAAAAAGGATCAATAGCACTAGTAAATAGGAGAGGGTCAAATCACCATTCTATTGGCTGATAAAAGTGTTTGTTAGGCCAAAGAATTTCATATCATTTTCTTCTTTAAGAACAAAAAAATGGGCTTTGAATAATAAAAAATGCATAACCAAATAATTCTGAAGTGACCTCAGGCCATGACAAACTTAATTCAAGCTAGTCACAGCCAAAGATGAAAGGAAAATGCTATAATCATCCCCTTGCTACTATACATTTTTAATATTTTTATATTATAGTTAGCATTTAGAAAATCAAACTATCTAGCACTGCTGACCCTTCAACAATATGGATTTGAACTGTGCACATCCACTTAAAAGTGGATTTTTTTCAGTAACAGTTCCACCAACTGTGCCTGCCTCTCTTGCCTCCCCTTCTTCCTCCTCCACCTCTGCCACTGGAGCCAGCAAGACCAGCCTCTTCTTTCCCTCCCCCTCATCAGCTTACCCAACACAAAGACAATGAGCATGAAGACCTTTATGATGATCTACTTCCATTAAAAATGAATAGCAAACATATTTTCTCTTCTTTAGGATTTTCTTTGTAACATTATCTTTTCTCTAGCTTACATTGTTGTAAGAACACAGTATATAAAACATATACAAAATACATGTTATTCAACTGTTTATGTTATTGGTAAGGCTTCTGGTCAACTGTAGGCTATTAATAGTTAAGTTCTGGAGGAGTTAAAAGTTACATGCAGGCCAGGCATGGTGGCTCATGTCTTTATTTCCAGCACTTGGGGAGGCCAAGGGAGAAGGATCACTTAAGGTCAGGAGTTCAAGACCAGCCTGGGCAACATAGTGAAAGCCTATTTAATTTTTAAAAACTATTAGAAATGTTTAAAGGAAAAGAAAATTTGTGCTTATTCAATTCAGTGTTTAAATTCTAAAATAATGCTGCTCAATAAATAATTTAAAAAAGAAAAACTGATTTAATAAGGTACACATAAAACTACGTATATACAAAGGTTGCATGTGTGTGTGAGTATGTGTGTAGAGTTTTCTTTCTTTTAAAGTATAGAAATTGTTTTAGATATCCGTTAAGTAGAGAAATAGCACTTAGGAAGGAAGTATACACTTAGAAGACCAAGAGCCATGTCACCAACAGGTTGAGAGAACTGTTGAGTCATAGCCTCCTCCTCTGTTGCCTGAGGAGACCTGAGTAAGTATGGATGTATAACAGAAGAATTTCCCACCTGACCTAATAGAGATACCGTACCAGCATTACCAGGTATCACTGCTATTAAAAGAAGATATTTCAGTGCCCAGAGCTTTAAGTTATCAAACTATGCAACTCAATTCAAAAGACAAGGTGTATTTAAAACATACACATACAAAAAAAATTTTTTTTAAGAAACCTTAAGAAGTAAATGAAAGCCAAAACGCTCTGTTTTGAGTCATGAGATCCATCAGTTCTTGATATTGTCTAGACTTGCATCTAGAGCTACATTGTAAAATCTTTTTAGGCATGTGTTAGATTTCTGTGAAAACTTGGTTTAAATGTAAACTTCACATCACACTGTCAGTTTTTGTCTTAATAAAACTATAGATTATAAAAAAGAAGACAAGGTGTAGTCACATGACACAGAAGCTAAACAAGTGCCTGGCCTCACAGTAGTATATAGAACTTATACTATATAAACAGGTGCCTGCTCAAAACTGTCATACTGAAGTTTATCAACCAGGAGTTACTCCTAAAATATCATTAAGACGGTCCAGGCACAGTGGCTCATGCCTGTAATCCCAGCACTTTGGGAGGCCAAGGCGGGCAGGTCACCTGAGGTCAGGAGTTTGAGACCAGCCTAGCCAATATGGCAGAACCTCGTCTCTACTAAAAATACAAAAATTAGCTGGGTGTGGTGGCACGCACCTGTAATCCCAGCTACTGAGGAGGCTGAGGTGGGAGAATTGCTTGAACCTGGGAGGTGAAGGTTGCAGTAAGCCTAGATCACCTCACTGCACTCCAGTCTGGGAGACAGAATGAGACTCCATCTCAAAAACAAACAAACAAACAAAAAACCATTAAGATATATGAGAACTACACTGAAGGTACACATTTCTCTAATATATAGCTATTCTGGAAAGGAAAAAAAAGCATATCTAGAAAAGCAGCTTCTGGTCGGGCATGGTGGCTCATGCTTGCAGTCCCAGCCAGCACTTTGCGGGGCAGAAGTCGGAGGATCACGAGGTCAGGAGTTCAAGACCAGCCTGGACAACATGGTGAAACCTCATCTCTACTAAAAATATAAAAATTAGCCAGGCATGGTGGCAGGCACCTGTAATTCCAGCTGCTTGGGAGGCTGATACAGGAGAATCACTTGAGCCCGAGAGGCGGAGGTTGCCGTGAGCCAAGATCCAGTCATTGCACTCCAGCCTGGGCGATAGAGAAAGACTCCATTTAAAAAAAAAAAAAAAAAAGCTTCCAAGATTGAGGTGAAAATCAGAGGGCATCCAATAATATGCGCTCATTTTTCTTCCCTCTAGAAGTACCAGAGCGGGCTATGCTCATAGAGCATTCCTGCAGGCTGCCCGCTTCACCATTAAGCAATTCTTGACAGTTCCAAAGATACTGTTTTCAAAGACAGTTTTTCAGTTGTGTTGCTATTAAAAACCTGGACTTTTCAAATGGCTAAAAATTACAGAGATCTAAAAATCTTTCTTAGATTCCATCTCTATTAAAGAAGAATGGTGCTGGGAATGGTCAACTAAATGCAACCCAAAAAAGTGTCCTAATGCATTTTAAAAACATTTTCAGAGATAATCACTCCCAAATTTCCCTTACTGAAACTCAAGGAAAGTCACAAATAGCAAGCCACTTTGAAAGCAGTGCTCCAATTACTTGGCCCTTAAGCTCTGCACAAAGGTTTACAGAGGGAAGATGCTCAGATAACTTGACCATCCTTTATAGGATGCAGTCACTCCAGAAGAGCTGACTCCTTCGGCAATTTTCTTCTAACAAAGCAGCAAATAAGAAAAACCTCAAGGTCTTTGTTTCAGCATCTGGCTGAGATGAAGGTTAAGTATAATGAAACCTACATAACCCCAGAATTTAACATATGACAGTATGGCCTTTAGAAAATGTGTCTCCCTTTATCTGCATTAAGCTGTCATTTTCTCAATAAGAGAATATCTTTTTGCAATTGTTACAATGTTTAAGAAATGTCCCCAAAACTATTTGAGTAGGCCTAGGATAGAACTAGAAGTCTGCCTAGGAGTAAGCCAGTACAGTCCCTCTAAGAGCAACAGTAATACATATACCACTATACATCAGTTAAAGGGTAGATCATTCAATCATTTCTCAATTGTTTAGGATAAGCTTGGCACCACAAATTACACACCAATGCATTAGAGTTAATAAGATTCTTAGAGAAGGGTTGAAGTACAAACTCTCATTAAATTTTAAGAAATATAGAGAAGATTTTTAATGCATTCACTATGGAGGGAAAACATAAATATGTAACAGGAAACCTTATTAACTTAAGTAGCCAGAAAATTATATGAACTTTTTCATCTGCAAAGATGGCAATACTGAATTCTGAAATCAATGACTAAAACTGCAGAAGCATTTCCCATCTTTTCCTTTTCCATTTTAAAAAGGGAAGAGCCAGTGGGCAGAAAATATAGGACATTCGATAAATCAAAATTCTGCTATAAACAGCAGGTCGTCTTTTTTATTTTTTATTTTTCCTGAGATGGAGTCTCACCCTGTCCCCCAGGCTGGAGTGCAATGGTGTGATCTCAGATCACTATAACCTCTGCCTCCCAGGTTACTAGTGATTCTCCTGCCTCAGCCTCCCAAGTAGCTGGGATTACAGGCACCACCGGCACGATGTCCAGCAAATTTTTGTTATTTTTAATAGAGACAGGGTTTCACCATGTTGGCCAGACTGGTCTCGAACTCCTGACCTCAGGTGATCCACCTGCCTCAGCTTCCCAAAGTGCTGGTATTACAGGTGTAAGCCACCGTGCCAAGCCAAATAGCAGGTCTTCTAAGAATGATAGTCTGAGTGACATTCCCTCCCCACAATGTGACTTTGGGACTAATCCACCAACTCACCTATTCCATTTCAAAGTTAGCAGTAAATCTTGCTTTTGAGTCCAACTTCAGGTAATCTCTCAAACCTAGATTAGAATAATTATGAACTTTATTAATATAGTAATTATTTCCAAATTTTAAGAAACACACAACTATATCACATAGTAAGTAAAAGGGGGGAAAAAATCACCACTACTAATCAAATCACAATTCAGACTGATCTCGAACTCCTGAACTCAGGTGATATACTCACCTCAGCCTCCCAAAGTGCTGGGATTACAAGTGTGAGCCACTGTGCCCGGCCTCAACACACATTTAAATTTAAACCAACCAACAGCCATTCCCACTTAAGCAACAAATTCTTGCTTGGCTATTCATTCAGTCTGTACACAGATTTGCTACTCAAGTATCTCACCCTGGAAGCTGTATGTATAAAAGAAAAAAAGGTGATTTTGATGAGTTGGTCTATCACATGCGTATGGGAATCACTATTCCAAAACACAGGGAGCAATTTTGTACCCCCAGGGGACATCCTGCAACATCTTGTAACATTTCTTGTCATCACAGGTAGGGGTACACTATTGGCATCTAATATATAGAAACCAGGGAAGCTGCTAAACATCTTACAATGCACGGGACAGTCCCCTCCAACAAAGAATTAACCTGCCAAAAACAAAAACAGTGGTGATGTTGAGAAACCCTGTTCCAAAGAAACCAAACACTCTGCTTTTTAGAAATTCCACAATTCTCACACTGTTCATTTCAGATCAGATAATAAGCTCCCACATAGTTGGATTTCCTATTAATGTTAAGCTTATCAGTTAAAAGAATACGTACACATGTCCAATGGTAGTAATCTACAGCACATGTACCAATTTCTAAAACGTATTCAAATAAGTCAGACATGTCCATAAAAGCTTCCAAAAACTAATTTTTTTCGGTTTGCTGAGGTTAGACACTATTTCAAACTATGTAATTGCCAAACTCTGTTCCCAATCACATAAAATGGAAGCAAAGAAGAATAAAAATCATCAGAACTTAGTTTCACTCACAGATATTCCCAATTCCTACTGAGGACAAAAAAGGGAAGTTCCTCTTCCCAGCCTATCACTCTGGACATTAGGACTCCCATCTTTTATTCAGCTAAATATAAAAGCACTTCAAACAAGACTTACCATGGGCCTATCATGCCCTCACACTATGATCTCATGTAATACAGCAGAACAGAGCTTGGTAAGACCCTACAACAAGCCTTTCCTACACTGCCATAACCAAATCATACAAACATCAGAAGAAAACTGTGGGTAAAATAAACCTGTAAGGAAGGAATGACCAATCTTTTTGACTTCCTTGGGCCACAGTGGAAGAATTGTCTTAAGCCACACATAAAATACACTAATAATAGCTGATGAGCTTTAAAAAAACTTGCAATAAGATTTCATAATGTTTTAAGAAAGTTTACAAATTTGCGTTGGGCCGCATTCAAAGCCATCCTGTGCCACATGTGGCTTGAGGGTTGCAGGTTGAACAAGCTTGCTCTAAAGGATATTCTGAGAGTCAGATATCTAAGATAACAAAATCTGCTGTTTTCACATGACTGGCCTACAGCTTACATCCACAGAACAGGTGAAGAAATTCGTAATACTCAAAATATATATTTCGTTTTGTTCATCTTTAATTAATGAACTATAACTAACTATATAAATAAGATATACCTGGCAGCTGATGTGTACTAGTAATCCACTTAGGAACATGAATAAGCTTGCGAATTTTAAACTCAAGCAAAAGGATAGGATTTATGAACACACTTAGAAATATTCCATCAGAATTACTCCATTCTAATTGAACAAGAGTTCCATAAGTGGCAAATGGGCTTATTCTAATTAAAGTCTGACTTTGTCTTCTGAATCCTCAGTGCTACACAGAAACTGCCCAAATCAGGCTCAACCACAGTAACTCGAAGCAGAAAGCAGGCCAGGGGCCATGGGTAGAGGGGCAGAGACCGGTGCTTATACCCCAAAGCACCAGAAGGTTTGGCAGTGCAGGTAGAACCTGTTCCAGAGGCAGGACTCCAATCAGGAGCTCCCACCCACTGCAACCTCTGGACCAGCCAACTCCTTGGGAAGCTTTGCTGAATGCCATGCTTATCCAAAGCTGAAACTGAGTAGATGAGGTTAACATATGTTCTACATTCAAGGTGCCTGTGAAATCAGTGTAGAGACTACCACACCTCCATTACAGAGAGAAGACAATTGGGGAAGGCAGCCCCAGTCAAGAGCTAGAAAAATAATGACAGAGTCAAGGACAACTTTTCAATATCCATCAATGGTTAAGAGAACAAAGCAATGCTACAAAGAAAGGAAAGCCCAGAAATTACTAGGAAGGTTCAGAAGTAGTAAGGCACAATATAAAATTTAACCTCTACCCCCATTTTTTCTAGATTTAAATTAGTACTTAAGTAAAAACTCATAATAAAGTTTCAAAACATAAACATTTTTACCCTCTCTTAGCAGTAAAATATATTCAGTTCCAAAAAAGAAAGGTTGCTCAATTTCCTGTCAAAAGCAATCAGAAGGCCACCTACACTATAAAAGCAGCAAGTAAAAAAACAAAATGCTAAAGAAAAGTCTGATGTGTGGGTGTATACTAAGTGCAATGTAACTACCACCCTGAGTTTTTAAAAGTTCTTTTCCCTGATCATTTTGAGAAATATGAAAATTAGTATAACTGCTAAAGAGAAGTTTGACCTCCAACCTATTTAAGGAAAACAAGCCCTATGATGGATTTAAGTCTCCTTCAACTTCAAAAAACGGAAAATGCTGAAACATATTAAAGATTTTCTTTGTAAACTCCTAGCTAATAAATTTTGGATAAAAATCAATATGGCTCATTAAAAAATAAATCCCCCCAAGGTAATCTAATTTACTGTTATTGAGGAAACCCTCTTATCAAGGGACTGCAAGAATTGTATTGCTTAACTTAAATATTGATTTGACAACCCATGAAGACACAAGACAGGTGTTCTTCCCAGAAAAGTACATCCCACTGGTTCTTTGACCCACAAGGCATAAAATTTATTCTTATTCTTCCTTTCCCTGCAATTCTAAATATAAAATTACTACATAGACAGAGACAAGCAAATGAAATGGTTGAAAAAAGGCCAAAGAAGTGATGACTTCAGTGGTACCCATATAATCATTATAGCCCTTGCAATATATGTAAATGGTATATTAGAAATTTTTATAGGTTAGTTATCTCCATTTTTGAGGCTTCTTCATCTCAGAAGTTGATCTTCCCAGTTGCTCAAGCCAAAAACCTACAATTCATTTACATTCTTCTTTCACACCCCACATCCATTCTGTCAAGAACTATAAATTCTACCTCCCAAAGACCATCTTGATTCCTTTACTTATTTCCATCTCTACTGTCTTCACACTGGTTGAAACCACTATTATCTCAACTAGACAGCTACCCCCAATTCCTTATTAATCTCCTTTTTACCCATGATCATTTTCCATAGAGTAGTCAGACTGACTTGTTAAAAGGTTAGTAAACTACATCTTATTATTCCCCTGCTTAAAAGCCTCTAACGGCTTCCCATGGCCTCAGATGTTAAGATATGTGAAGAATGTAAAACTTCTGCCCTACATGTGAGCTAACAAGTTAGCCTGTCACAGTTATAGGGATGCCTACAGAAGACACGAGTCTTTTGGGTCAGAGACAAAGGACGTTATTACAGCAATAGCAGTGGCCAAAGTATCAGCATTTTTTGGTGCTAGTCCCTTAAGCCTCAATTCCCACCAGGTGACACAAAGAGAACAAGATGACATCGGCACAACAATAGGTTGTGTCAAAGAGAGTAACTCCAAGCTTAGTGAATTGAAATATTTTGTAATGCACAGTAAGCTTGCCTGGCCTTTACCCCAGAAGGGACATTCTCTTTATCTTCCAAGGTCATTCACTATATAAATCATCCTTGAAAAGATCATCCAGAAGAAGACAGTCAATGTAGAAACACAAGAGACACATGGAGAACTATCCCCAACCTTAGAGTAAGAACCAAATTTCTTGCTATGGTCTATAAGGCCCTATCATGATTGGTTCTTTCTCTTCAATTTCATCTGGAACCTCTGTCTCCCCAGCATACTCGCTCTAGCTCCACTGGCCATCTTTGATGCCTTCCAATAAGCCAAGTTCTTGCATGCCTCAGGGCCTAGGTTTGCACTGGTCCTTTGTCAAAAATATTCTTGGCCTAGCTTAGATGTTACTTCCTCAGAAGGACCTTTCCTGGTCAATCTATCTACTTAAGCACCTACCCTCACTTGTTATTACCTTTTTACCACTTTGCTCACTCATTCATTTGTACAGTAAGCATTTACTGAGCACCTACTATGTACCAATCATTGTTATCATAGGCACAATAATTACTTTATATACTTGTTTATTTACTGAGTCTTCCTTGAGATGGAAATCTTGTCTTTTTATTCATCCTTAAATGCCTAGAGCTTAAGATTGTGCGTTCATTAAAAACTCTGTTGAATAAATGAACAATTATTACAATACCAAGAATTGACATAATTGCAGGTCAGTATGGGAAACCAGCATGACACTACACAGGAAGTATGGAATTGGAGCTAGAAGTCCTAAATTCAAACCTCAGAATCATCATTTAATGGTGCCCAAGGAATTCTAAGTTCTTTGTAAAATGAAGTCCTTTCCTGCCTAACTCACAAAATTATTGTGAGGATCAAATAACTTGAATTATATTTAGCATTGCAAAGGTCTCCATTTAAATTTATTTGTTAATAAATCAATTTATTTGTTAAATAAATTAAAATGGAGGCCTTTGCAATGCTAAATATAATTCAACACCTGTAACAAGTTAATAATTGACAGTCAATAGTCATTCATTCAACAAGAATATACTACCATGCCTACTCTGAGGATGGCCCTACCACAGAAACTTAAAATAAAAATTTATAACTTAAGTAAAATTAGAAAATACTTTGTTCTTTAATAAACTTGAAGGGGAAAAGTGGTTCTATCCCCCTTAAATACCGTTTGGACATGCTTTTTTTTTTGAGACAGTCTCTCACTCTGTAGCCCAGGCTGGAGTGCAGTGGTGCAATCTTGCCTCACTGCAGCCTCCATCTCCCAGGTTCAAGCGGTTCTCCTGCTTCAGCCTCCTGAGTAGCTGGGATTATAGGTGCATGCCATCAAGTCCAGCTAATTTTCGTATTTTTAGTAGAAGACAGGGTTTCACTATGTTGGCCAGGTTGATCTCGAACTCCTGACCTCAGGTGATCCACCCACCTCAGCCTCCCTAAGTGCTGGGATTACAGGTATGAGCCACCACACCTGGCCTGGACAAGCCTTTAAATTTTTCAGATAAAAGGTGAGTTGTGGCCAGGCATGGTGGCTCATGCCTGTAATCCCAGCACTTTGGGAGGCCAAGGCGGGTGGATCATGAGGTCAAGGGACCGAGACCATCCTGGCCAACATGGTGAAACCCCGTTTCTACTAAAAATACAAAAAAATTAGCTGGGCGTGGTGGCGCACACCTGTAGTCTCAGCTACTAGGGAGGCTGAGGCAGGAGAATTGCTCGAACCCGGGAGGTGGAGATTGCAGTGAGCCGAGGTCGCACCACTGCACTCCAGCCTGGCGCCTGGTGACAGAGTGAGACTCTGTCTCAAAAAAAAAAAAAAAAAAAAAAAAAAAAAAAAAAAAAAAAAAAAAGGTGAGTTGCCTTTACCTGATCTTGATCCTAAAATACTCAAAGAATGCTTTCTGGTTACCAAAGTTATTTTTAGGCAAGCCAATCCAATGCAAATTTTAAAAAAGACTATAGTTACAGCCTGAGTGCCAATCCTCAAAACAGAATTTTAGATTTCTGGCAAAAGTATGAATGTATAAATTTTAAGTATTAATTTACTGATTTTAACTGAAACCATCACTGTGAGGTAGAGTTGTGTGTTTGTGTGTGTGAGTGTGTGTTCAAGGGAAAGTAAGCTTCATCTTCTAATGCACCAGGTGGCCTATAGGAGGAAATAGAGTGATCATACTGAAGTGTGAGCCGAGGACTGGCAACTTGACTACAAACCAGACTATCAACTCAGACAAGTCACACAGCTGGCTTGAGCTCACCCACCCACAAACTCATTTTCTATAACCTGACAATAAAATTACTCGGAATTTAATTTTAAAGGGTACTGCTTCTCTAACCTAACACTGAAGTATAAACTGATAAAAAGGACAAACATTTTTAAAAAATAGAATGTGAACAGTATGATTAAGACTCTTTTTATAAAACATTTTTCAAATCTCAATATACATATATGTAAATAATAGCAAGTACACTGTGCTAACAAAGAGAAGGAATATGAATTGGTACTTCTAAAACTTAAAATCAAAAAGAAAATATTAAATTGAGGGAGAAAAGTACATGAAAATTCTGTTTGGAACTGCTAAGAAAGATACCCAGTTTAAGAAGAATGGAGGCAGATGATCTACAATGTACATATGAGTGGCATTAACAGAAGCACATATTTCAATATATATAATTATATTCAGAAGCTTTTCATTATTCATGTGAAGGTCTCTCAAAAATATGCTTCTTTACATGTTATTTTAAAAATGGCTACCTATTCCAAATGTGGAAGAAGATGGGGATAGCAGCAGTTATAAAACTGTTGACACAGTCCTCAATAACAATAAATACTATTACAATAGTAAAAATAAAATTTAGGACATCTAGAAGCTTCCTCCTTGATACTAATTAAATAGCAAAATATCCAATTGTCTTCCAATTAAGTCATTTGTCTGCAATATGCCTGCAATATGCCAGGCACATATTCTTTACCTCTTACAATCAATGTAACAATTCCAGGACATGGGCATTATCTATATTGTAGGAAGGAGTATAATAATCAGTGAAGTTTTAAATCTTACCCAAAGTCAGGCATGGTGGCTCACACCTGTAATCCCAGCACTTTGGGAGGCCAAGGCGGGTAGATTACCTGAGGTCAGGAGTTTGAGACCAGCCTGGCCAACATGGTGAAATCCTGTCTCTACCAAAAATACAAAAATTAGCCAGGTGTGATGGCATACACCTGTAATCCCAACTACTCAGGAAGCTGAAGCAAGACATCACTTGAACCTGGGAGGCGGAAGTTACAGTGAGCCAAGATCACACCACTGCACTCCAGCCTGGGAGAGAAAGATCTTGTCTCAGAAAAAAAAAAAATCTTATCCAAGATAAATTAAGAAGTGGTGGCACTGTTATTTAAACCCAAGACAATCCTATTCCAAATCCTTGCCCTTTTTATACAATGCTATTAATATATTGTCTCTCAATATTCAATGTGTTCCCACCAGTGTATGAATGAATGGGACTCATTGTTTCATTTAATTCCTATAACACTCTTGCAAGGTAATCATTAGCGACGTTTTTTTTTTTCATTTAAGAAAAAAAGACTCTGAATAGTTAAGTAACTTGGCCAACATCCTACAGCTAACTTAGTAACAGGACAAGCAAGGATCCTACCCTAAGTCTGCTTGATACAAAGCCTAGGTTTCTACCATTGCATTACACAGCCTCCACCTTACAGTATTTACAATAATTATAATTTACACATAATTAGTTTACTGTTGAAAATGCTACATAAAAATGCATGCTATTAACAACGAACTTAAAAGGTGTATTTTATATGTTTTCAGAAAAAAACTGGAAAAGTAGACAAGGAAAAAAATTTTATAATATTTACGAGTGATAAGATTACTGATAAATTTTTTATTTCTATTTTTCTGGTTTTTCCTTAATTATGATATATAACTTACCAAAAATTAATTGTTTTCTTAGCATTAACATTTCATATTACTAGTTATGTCTATCTGCCTTAATTAAATATAATTTTTGCTAAAAATATTGGGTTAGGCCAGGTGCAGTGGCTCATGCCTGTATTCCCAGCACTCTGGTAGGCCAAGGCGGGTGGATCATGACGTCAAGAGATTGAGATCATCTTGGCCAACATGGTGAAACCCCAACTCTACTAAAAATACAAAAATTAGCTGGATGTGGTGGTGCACCTGTAGTCCAAGCTACTAGGGAGGCTGAGGCAGGAGAATCGCTTGAATCTGGGAGGCGGAGGTTGCAGTGAGCCAAGATCACGCCACTGCACTCCAGCCTGGCAACAAAGTGAGACTCCGTCTCAAAAAAAAAAAAAAAAAAAATTGGGTTAAATGGGAACACTACCTGAGGAAACTAATATAAAGAAAAATGTTTTAGAGCACAGAAAAGCTACATTTCAGGACAGATATGTATCTTTCTGTTTTCTGGAACCTATCAAAACTAAATTCTGATTGTAAAACATGATAAAGTTTAACATAACTGCAGAGTTGAACAAACAGACGAACACAAAGAAAAATATGTCATACAATTAAATCAGACAGTTGTTAAGTAATACCAGAAAAAAAGGCAGCCTTTTTCTATTTATCCAAAATAGAATAAAGAAGTAAAAGAGAGGTATTCAGAATCCCATAACTTGAAGGCAATGTTCAAGGAAAATTACTAAAACCAGCCAAGTCATTGTAACTTGAGAAGAACACCCTTAGAAACTACAGCACAAAACCTTTTCAAAAAAACTGCCGGTTTTAGTGACTCTTCGGGCATTTGAGCAGATTAACAGTAATCTGAACAAACTAGTTACTGGCTCTGAAATGCTGTTTAAGCTAAACAACAAATCAGACCATGAATGCCCACATTCAATCAAATTTACTTTTCAAAATATATACTCTTCTCATTTTGTTCAGTGATCCCATATCATGTTCACTAAACCTCTTTGGAAGCACTGCGCCTTCATTGTGGAGGCTGCAGCAAGTGCAACCTGAAAATGGGAGGTGCATAAATTTCATTTCCCTAAAGGAAACCACCACTCAACTACTCACTGCAAAATCTCACAGGAAGTTAGCATTTGTCTTAGAAGCAATCAAGTAATATGCACTCCAACAGAAGCACAGGATCAGGATGGCAGAAAAGGGGAGCTTCAACTTTTTCCAAAATGTTTTAAGACCTGAAGCAAATATGGCAACACATTAAGATCTGATGAAGCTGGAAGGCATTGTATTATTCCTTATCCTTTCCAGTTTGTTTGAAATATTTTAAAAATAAAAACAGTAATAATGTTTAATATGCATAGGTTAATACAACACTCATTCCTCCTGGTATGTTTGAATCAATTAAAAGACACACATACAATCTCAACATCCCTCCGGCATTATCTATGCCACTTGACCACCCAAGGCAGCCACTGCTGACATGAATACCAAACATTTCCCAAGATTCAATTTGCTCCTTTGCAAAGCATGAATTCAGAAAAAGTGCCATATGATAGGACAAAAAAATAAAAAATTATTTATGTAATGATGCCAAAAATAGTCATAAGTCCCCTGAGATGGTTTACGTGGATGCCTTCAATCTACTTCCAAAATGAAAATAAGTAGGTTTACTTCTTGAAATGGCACAATTCCAGAAATGGCACAATTCCAGAACAGACAGTCCTAATCCCCCAGAGGAAAGCACAGGTTCTCAAGGCACCTTGCAAAGTGTGCTACCTACTTTTCACACCAGAAAAGTCACTTTTGGTATTAAGACGACAAGAAGATCTATTAATAACAAGCTCAGACCTTTAAAAAGTGAGTTCTTGGGCTGGGTCTGGTGGCTCAGCTTATGCCTGTCATCCCAGCACTTTGGGAGGTGAAGTCAGGCAGGCAGATTGAGCGCAGGAGTTCAATCCCAACTCCAAAAAAAAAGTTTTTTTAAATACACTTTGTGAGGCCAAGGATGGTAGATCACTTGAGGTCAGGAGTTAGAGATTAGCCTAGCCAACATGGTGAAACCCCATCTCTACTAAAAGTACAAAAATTAGCCAGGTGTCATGGTGCGTGCCCGTAAACCCAATTACTCAGGAGGCTGAGGCAGGAGAATCACTTGAACCCGGGAGGTGGAGGATGCAGTGAATTGAGACTGCGCCACTACACTCCAGCATGGGGGACAGAGCAAGCGTCTCAAAAAAGAAAAAAAGTGTGGTGGTTTACACCTGTAATCCCAGCACTTTGGGAGGCAGAGAAGGGAGGATGGTTTGAGGCCAGGGATTCAAGAACAGCCTAGGCAACTTAGCAGGGCCCTATCTCTACAAAAAAAAATAATAATTCTAAACTCTAGCCAGGGTTCAAGCTACTCAGAAGGCTAAGGTGTGAGGATTGCTAAGCCCAGGGATTTCCGGTTGCCGTGAGCTATGATGGTACCACTCCACCCCAGCCCAGGCAACAGAGCAAAACCCTGTTTCAAAAATAACAACAACAAAAGTGCATTCTTAACTCTCTTCTCACTGAAAGAACCACAGTCCACATTTGTATGGTACTTTTGACTACATGGGCAAAGGGCACTAAGTGGAAACTGCTCTCATTTATAGGAAACAGATGGGGTGAATAATACATCATCAACTGCCTCCCTCTTCCCTTCACTAGAATTTAAGAAACATTCGGTTAGTGATAAAACAAAAACTTGAAAAGCAGAAGTTCACATCTGAAACAGGACTTGAATATGCATCAAGGAACATGTTATGAGCATCATAGTGGTTAGTCCTAAATGACATGATTTCAGCTCTATGTTTCCTTATTCTCAAAAATAAGTGCTGTACTTGCCACTCCTCAATGAAAGCTAAGATCTGCACCCTCACCAGCCAAACAGTTAGGTTTTAATTAAGGTACAATTACTACTTAAGAATATGTATTTACTTTAATTCAAACACATATGAAATGTCTATTGGGTATAAGGTTCTGAGCAAAAAGTTGTGGAGCTCCAAAGATCATGATGATCTTGACTTCCCTTTTGAAAAGTTCACAACCTGATTCGCAGGGAAGGATATGTAAAAACAGCAATAACACAAAGTATAAGCAGGTACCACTTTAAGGACAGCAAAAGAACACAAAGTTCTACTTTGGCCTTACTACCCATCTGGTGTCTGTCATCTAGCTTTGGCCTCATCCTTCAGAAAGCCAGGGAACTCAGATGCCTACTTCAACATCATTTCTGGCATCCATGAACTTGTGTGCTATCAATTATCATGAGATTATAAAGATGACCATCAAATCTCAGCATCCCAAGAGTGTCAATTATTTACTACACAAGGCATGTCAATCGAAGTCACTGCTGAAGTTGAATATCCACTTTTAAATACAGGGAATACATTCGTCTGAATGAAACTTGGAAGACTTGTAATACTATCAGGTAGATTAAGTAGAAGTGAGTACTGTATTTATTAATGCAAAAGAAAATGCTACAATTCTTTCTTGGTTCCACTCAGGCCCAAAATATCAACATTTACTAGGTGACCTGCTGTTGACAAAAAGTACTGCCATCATTGTAGTGAAAACATAATTTTATGTACAAAAATAGTTCAGAACTTTCAAGTAATACCTAAATTGGAAGATAATCTCCGAAAATTTATCTAAAGAAATGCAATTACATTTTAGTTATTTGATTCCAGTTAGGTCATCAACCTCTCAAGAAAAAAAGAAAATGAGGGAATTTGTCACATCTTATAAAGGTCAATTAAAAGTAGAACACAAACCTTGCCACCTAAGATGCTAATAATGCCTCACTGTACTTACATAAGATGTACAAACAAGATGAAATAGTGGCTTTTGTGATTAAAAGCCTCCTGAACAAAAGGAAGCCTGAATACCATACCTGGCAAATAATACTAACAAAGCACCACTCCACTAACAAGCAAATTGGAAAGAAAATAGTTCATTTGCTGGAACCAACTAGAAGGACAAGGAGAGAGACTGAGGGATTGGCACTGGAAGGCTGGAACCATTCCATTAAGTTTTTAAATGACCTGTTCAGGAGCTTAGCTTAGCCTGCAGGCAGTGAGCAGCTACCAAAAGGTTTATTAGGAATTGTCATAATCAAAACCATATGTGCCTGTATATATCTGTACACAAACACACACACACACACACAAACACAAACACACCCCTTATTCCCTGATCCCCCCAAAAACACTTTAATAGTATTGTGAAAGACAGCCTAAAAGAAGAAAGATACTCAATAAAGAAATACTAGTAATAAGATTGATTGATGCAATTTTTGAGGTGAGACACGACTGGAGTCTGAACTAGGGCAGTGGGAATAAAGTAATGAATGAAAGAGAGACTTAAGAGATAAAACTGACCACACATAGAAAACAATTATATGTCATGATAGAGAAAAATGAGATCAACGTCTACTAAAATCCTTACCTTGAAGGACTGGAGAAGATGGCAGTACTGTTGTCCAAAGTAAGAAATTGCACCATCATAAAATAAACACACTATTCTCAAAAATAGTATTTCTAGCAAGATAACATTTGACTGACCTTTATAGTTATTAGTAGTCATATTCAACAGTCAGAAATCATCCATTAGTCACACAGAGGCCAGTCCTAGAAAGAGACTCAGCCCTAAATGGGCATTTTGAAATTTGTCCATTTCGTTTACCTTAAACATGTCATTAAATAATTTATCAAAAAATATGAGATACTCTACAGAAGAAACATTCCACAAATGGAACTCAAGAGTCTCCATAATGAATACTATTTGCTCAATGAATTTTATAATACAATCTAATTTTAATGCTCTTGTTAATGAGTTTTAGCATTAACTCATTACATGGTATTTTAAGATACAGTAAACCTTTTTAAATGACACATGTAGCATAATATAACATATGGTAAACTATTAACAATGCTCCTCAAAACAATATAAAATTACAGATACACAATGTAATTTAGGGTTAATGCCTAATGTAAGAGTCAAGGAAAATTTTGGCAAAAAAAAAATTATACCAATTTTACCATACCACCTTCTTAATATTCAACCTTAGATAACTGACCACTTGGACCAAAACTGCTTTGCAGAACATGCTGATTTCTAAAGATTAACAGACTGATCCTAAACTGAGAAAAACACACAAACCCAAGTCAACAAGTCAAAGTACAACAGTAAATGAAGAAACTGGGGACAAAAGTTGGCCAGGAGCATAAAAATTAGGTAAAAAGAAGTGGGGTAAAAGAAACTAACACATTTTGAGGGTCTGCTAAAAGTGCGGCACTGGGCTAAGAAAACCAAGTGAACTGATTTCAGAACCCAGACACTCCCCTTTACCCTGAACTCACTATATAATGAGTCTTTAGATAATTGGGTATAACTTCGAGAGCAGAGAAGGCTTGGTAACCAGCATATTCACAGGATCTAGAACAGCACCTAAAACAGAGTAAGTCCTCAATAAATATTTACTAGATGCATGCATTAATGGACAAATGGATAGATGACTGAAGGATGGACTTTATTTTAAATAATCTGGATCATGCATACAGAAGGAGATCTTGACATTTTAAGCAAGAGAGGACAAGAAATGTTCTCCAAGCTACTATGTTCCTTTCTCTAAGGAGCACAGGACATCATAGTAGAGTGTAAACGGCATGAATTCCATTACCAGACCTGGAAGGGAAGCCAAGTTTCAGACTTATCCTTATTGTGTCCTTGGGGCAAGTTACTACTCTGTGGCTGAAATATGTAGACTAATTCCTTAATCTTGAAGTTGTAAAAAGCCTTAACTAAAATAACACATGCAGAGTTTCTAGCAAGTATCTGGCGCATAGTTTTCGTACTTAGTAAATATAAATCCCTCCATATACGGGCCAAGGGAAACAACACTGGTGCTCACACAGTCCTGGTCTTAGATAAAGTCCACAAGAGGAGTCTCAGTGAAAGGAACCCTAGCGTGGACTACAGCAGGACCAGCTCTTGAGTTTTCAAGAGACAGAGTCTTGCTCTACCACACAGGCTGGAGCACAGCAGCACAATCATAGCTCACTGCAGTCTCAAATTCTTGGACTCAAATGATCCTTCCACCTCAGCTTCCCCAGTATCTAGGGCTACAGGCAAGCCCCACTGCACCCGACTAATTGTTTCTTTTTTTCTTTTTTTTTTTTGTAGAGACAGGGTCTTGCTATGTTGCCCTGGCTGTCTGACACTCCTAGTGAGTGATCGAGTGATCTTCCTGCCTCAGCCTCCCAAAATGTTAGGATTACAGGCATGGCCACTACACCCAGCCTTTGAGTCATTTTTAACCATCAATCCCAAAGCCTCACTTATCATATTATGTTAACAGCATAAACAGTCATAGTATGAGCTTATGTAGAACTCAAAAAGGAAACTGGACTCTGCCAGTCCAGTGAAAAACAAAACACCACATGCTCTGTGCCTGATAATTTCACACTTGCCAAAACTATGCATATTTTTTTGTTATTATGTCACAGCTTCTTTCTTGAAAAATATTTGAAGCATATTTTGTAGATCTGATGAAATTATGAATCATTACAAACTATTTTCAGAAAAATTTCCTAAGGGCCCTCTCCAAACTAAGAGACCAAAATAACTGCACATTGGCTATAATTATGCCTTTATATATATTCTCTTTCTTACTTCAATAGCATATTACATAATGCAATCCCATTATTAAACATGACAATAACACCCAAACTTTTTATCCATAATTGAAACAATGAAAAGAATTTTTTAACAAGCTCTAATATAGTTTCTTCTTTTGAGTGAGTATTAAAACAAATCACATAAATTATTTTAACTATCTTCTTTCTTTCTGCTTATCTATCAGGTGAAGTAAATAGCAGGTCTCCTGAAGTTTACCTAAACTTTAGATGGTACCTTGGGCACATTATTCAACTATAAACTTCAGGTATGCCTACAATGTTTTTTGCAATAGGAATTCACACATCACTTAATTCAAACATGATTCCAAATCACTAAACTCAAATACACAGTTAAACAGTTTGTTTTTGGATCAGCTCATTTTATTCACTGCTGATTTGAAATGAACATTGCAATGGATGTATACATCAGGAGAGACTGGAGAATAGGTGAATAGGCCTGAACAGAGGAAGACAGTCACACCAGAAACATTTCTCAGGCAAGACAGTTCTCTCTTACAAACAAGATCTGACTATCATTCATCAAGTCTAGAGAATAATACATAAATGGAACAGGAGATCAGTAACATTATATTCTGATAATTTCAAACCACTTAACAAACCATTTTCTAAGCTACAAAATAATAGTAGCAGGGGGTTCCAGTTAATGAATGGACATTTGGAAATTAATGCTGTATAATTAAATGGTGAATGGAGAAATTTCAACTATTTAGGGTAATAGGGGAGGCACACCCTATTTTGATTAGAATCAGCCAGAAGCTATGAGAAAAAGGATGACTGCCCAGTAGAACAACTCTCTGAAGAGATCTAGGCTGATATGTTGGCAGGTGATGAAGAACAAAATTTGGGTAGCAAGTCTTGAGCTTAGGCACACCTGATCAGCTTCAACACCTTCCTCCACCCTTGCTGGCATACATCCCAAGAAGGTTTCTGAAGATAACAATGCTGCTCTAGCAATCTACCCAGCTAGGAACAGGATTTGCTTATTCTACTATCAAATACTTGTCTGCCTGAAAATTTACTTCTTATTATTTGTTAAAGAGTGACTTTCTAGTACACATCAATGTTCAAAAAAATCTATTTAAGCATATCAGATTTTCCAAGATCTGCTCAGCCCCAGATAACCAGACTACAAAGCTATTATTTTTATTATTATTATTTTTAGAGATGTGGTCTTGCTGTGTCACCCAGTCTGGAATGCAGTGGCATGATCATGGCTCACTGCAGTCTTGACCTCATAAGCCTAAGTGATCCTCCCATCTCAGCCTCCCAAGTAGCTGGGACTTCAGTTACATGCCACCAATCCCGGCTAAGGTGTTTTGTTTTGGTTTTTTTTTTTTTTTTTGGTAGAATTGGGGGAAGACACAGACTGGGTTTTGCTATGTTGCCCAGCTGGTCTTGAACTTCTGGCCTCATGTGATCCTCCTGCCTTGGCCTCCCAAAATGCTGAGATTACAGGCATAAGCCACCATGCCCAGCCACAAAGCTATTATTAAAGCAAGTCCTGCTAGCATAAATATGGTCCAATAACATTTTATAAATCAGCTTTGGCAAACTATGAGCTCCACACCATATCAGAACACAATCTGTTCTTTAATTGTCCATAGTGTACACCCAATTTAATTTGGAACATTTCTTACCACAGATTTCCTGCACTCTCAAATGCATATTAATATCATCTTTCTGTAAATGCCTATCACTTCTTTACAAAATTATTTTACCCTTTTTAGAACTAAGATGTGTTTCTTATTGAAAATATGATTATAGTAACTTGGTAATTTTTAATGAGTATTATTAAAAGAAAGTAATCCAAAATACAACATGGTCTTGTAGAAACTAGGAATGCCCCTCCATATACTGACATCCTGTCTATTGGAATATTTAATAAGGGAGTCAAGAAAAGTACACACCTACACTCTTAATAGGTTTAAATCAACCGATTGGTATGTTCAACTACGTATTTATGATATCTCATGATGTTAAATTTTGAAGCCAGAGCCACAATAAAGTATCAATATGGTAAGGCAAATAAGAATTATATTCATGCATTCAAAAATTACTGAATGCCCAGAATGTGCCATTTATTGAGAGCTTGCAGGCACTGAAAAGTTAAACAGAATACACAGTCCCTGTCTTCAAGGATATTATGGTCTAAAGGAGCAAGTTAAATAAAAAGTTTCAATAGTACTGTAACAGAGGTATGTGTTATGAAGTTAACTAGTGGAAAGCAGAAAAACTCTGAAAGGAGAATAGGAATTTATTCAGTAATTCAGAGGAATGTTCAAGGAGAAGAAACAGTAAGGGCACTGAAAGGCAAGAAATCACATTATGGAAAGACTTCACCACCACTAGCACAAACAAGGCTCAGTGACAGGCAAGTGAGAAGAAAGCGATCAGCAGGGAAGGCAAAAGCCACATTGCCTGTTCCAGAGGGCCTCTGCCATGTTAAGGCACTCTGCTTTCATCCTACAGATTATGGGGAACTCCTGAAGCATCTGCCTGCACAGGGGCCCATTCTCAGGAGACAACGGGTATTGGGAGTTGTAGCTTTCCTGGCTCCCCAAGCCTCTCTGGCTTCCTCTTGCTTGGACAGTTGAGACCTGAGGGGGTCATTGGCAAGGAGAATGGGTGGATACTCTTCCTCCAAATCTGAATGAACACAGGCTGAAAATCATCCTCAGGGTCCTCTTAGTACCTATCTGATGTCGAATGGCTTCAGATAATCCTTAACAGCACGGGATCTTAGAATGGAAAGGGAACCAGCAGAGCCGTCTCACTTCTCACACCCCTCAGAATCCATACAACACACCTTAATCTACTGCTGCACACTGGACAACCACAACGTCCTCCCTGTGCCTTCTTTCCTCAGAATCACTTGCTATAGTCCTCCTAACCTGGCATCACTTGAATGCCTTTCTGAAACTGTCTCCCTCTCTCCTTAAAATGTACTCTCCTTAGAGAGTCTCTCTTTAGAATGTACTCTGGTTGGTCAGAAGAAAACAAAAAGAACCCCCACGTGCTCTAACCATGGCAGCATACCATAGGCACATTTCTCAGAGCAGAACATGCTATTTTTTGGCTGGCACTGACCTTTACAGAAGTACCGGACCTGGATCATTTTAAATCTATGGTCAAATAAAACACCTGATCCTTGTTCATTTCAACTGTTCTCATAAGCACCATTTACCTGTCCTTCAAATCACATATCACAGTTATAATTTAACATCTATATGCGTGATTATTTAAGTAACGTCTACATCCCCAGCCTATAGACTAAGAATACTGAATGCAGGCACAAAACTAATTTTTGTTGGCTTTTTTTTTTTTTCATTTTCCCTTCCATTGTCATTATCCTGTGAGGTCTTAGTAGAGTACCTATTCCAAAGGAAAGGTTCAGTAAATGTCAGATGAAGAATCAGATACATTAAAAAATTACATGAAGTAAGCTATACTGTCATTCCAGCAACATTCTACAGAAGGCCAGTGGAGATTTTTTTCACTTCCTCTGAGAAGAAAAGGTGTTGTGGAGGAAGGGACATGCAAGCAGATTCCTGAATAGTGAGGTTTCTGTTTTTGCTTTTGTTTTTTTGAGATGGGGTCTCATTCTGTCACTCAGGCTCAAGTGTAGTGGCACGATTTTAGCTCACTGCAACCTCCACCTCATGGGCTCAAGTGATCTACTCCTGCCTCCCAAATATCTGGGACCATAGGCACATGTCACTATGCATGGCTAATTTTCTTTTTCTTCTTTTTTTGCTAGAGACAGGGTTTCATCATGTTGCCCAGGCTGGCGTCAAACTCCTGAGCTCTACTGATCCACCTGCCTGGGCCTCCCAAAGTGCTGGGATTCTGAATGGTGTTTTAAATAACACTGAAACTAAAGAAAAATATTTGGGTACCAAAAAAATAATAATAATTGTTTCTGAAGAATAGTTATGTACATGAGAAAAATGCTTAAAATATTGTTAATAAACAGGATACAAAAGAGTATACCTGCCTCTTCCTCTGAAAAACCCTGACAGAAAATAGTTTAAATATTAATAGTAGTTGCTGCTGGGTTGTGGGCTTACTGATGATTTTTATTTTCTTCTTTATGCTTTACTGTATTTTACAATTTTTCTCTAAGATTTTTGTAATCAGAGGGAAAAATATTTGGATTGTTTAACTCAACATCTGTATCATTTTAAGTCTTTAGGTTTTATCAAACAGGTTTCTGGACCATTTTTTCACTGTCATACTTTATTTGAATGGTGTAAGCATAAGGAATGCTGGATAAGAAATTTGAGTCCTGAAGAAAATTACAAATTATCCTCCTACCCCAACCTTCATAAATTGCATTTACTCTCTAATCTTTTTTTCCATCTTGACAACATGTTAGAAAGGACTTATATTTACAAGTAATACTAGAAAATCAGAAACTAGTACCAGCGAGTGCACTCGCCTACTGAATATCAGGGGTGCCTTTTCCTACTCTCCTCTGGGCCCTTCAGATGATAAAACACAGCACCACACTAACCCTCAGCATGTCTGACTGAGGAAAAGGGTGGGTTTCTGATGACAAGTCCCTATTAAACATGAGGAACACAAAGACTCATTATCTGCATTTCTACACACTTAAGTCTAATTGATTTAACAGGTTAAGAAGTATGCCACAAAACACTGCCTAGTACCAAATAAATGAAGAAAAATATATTCAATAGTCCTAAACATGAAACATCTCACTTGTCCCCTATAATCTACAGGAAATCTGAAATGGGAGATTAAAGTGTGCTTCTATGTCTAAGACTACATAAAATATAAAAAAGTAGTGGAAAAAACTACCACTTTAAGTAGATGTCAGATTTCCTACAAATGGTACTATCTTAAAAATAGAAATCCACATAGAAGTAAAAGATTTTCTGAGCAATGATCATCAATCAAGTCTCTTCCTTATCTAGTCAAAGATAGCAAAAGGAAAACATGGGAACTATGAAGGAATGCACAGTTTCCAGATAGTTAAACCATTACCCACTGAGCATCTTGACAGATTCCTTATACAACTCATTTTTCTTTCCTCTTAAAAGCCCTAAGCTTTAACCTACTGGTCCCTCTTTTCCCAGTTACAACTACCTACCCATCTCCTTGGGGTCTATTCCCCCAACGGTTTCCTGCAGAGGAACCAGCCTTATCTCACATTTTATCAAGTCTTCCTATCTTTGAAAAATCACACAGACAAATCTTTGGTGATTCATCAAAAGCCAATTCTAATAAACAGGTTAGACACAGTGGCTCATGCTTGTAATCCCAGCACTTCGGGAGGCCTAGGTAGGAGGAATGCTTGAGCCTAGGAGTTCGAGACCAGCCTGGGCAATATAGCAAGACCATATCTCTATCAAAACAAAAACAAAAAAACCAATAAACAGGTAAGGTGGTAAAAAATACATATGACACATTATGACCACAGAATCAAAATCTCAGAAAGCTCTTCAATGAGGAATGAGAATTCTGGCTGAAATGCAGGCAGCACTAGGGAGACTTTGATTTAAAAATAAATCAATCTGGACAGCTTTAAGATCCTAAAGTTCCACAGGTGGTACTGATGTTCAGCCGGGGCTGAGAACGACTTTCAGAGACCTTCAGACTGTCACTCATGTAATCAGGTATTTAAGCTTCTACCATTTTCTGTGGGTAATATCTCTAGCCTCTCACTCCCTACCATGCAGATTCTAAGTTATCCTATTAAAATAGAAGAGCATGTGTAACATGCAGGCCAAAAGAGTGCCTCTAGAGTCTGCAATTTGACACAGAAACGGTAAGCTTCAATTATGTTAAAATCTCAGTTAGATGCATTCATAGCATTTCCCCAGGCTATGAAAAGAAAAGCTAAAGTATGTGTAGAAACTATGCACTCTTAAATCCTTAATGTATACAGTGGATAATAATATTCATGTGGTTTTGCAGATAATTCCTTGTGAATGATCTCCCAAATACATAAGATAAATTAGACTTAACTTCTTGGTTTGTAGCTTGGGTCAATTAAAATCTAGGTGGTAGATTCTGCTTTGACAAAAACCTGCATCTGTATCTTTCACTGAATAATTTTTGCATTACTTTTTCAAACTTGTGGTACATTATTCTAAAATGAGCAATGGTGAACAAAGTATTTTGCAGTATCTACTGACTTAGGGAAAACTTAAAATCATATTTTAATGGTGAGCAAAGTATTTTGCAGTATCTACTGACTTGGGGAAACTTAAAATCATATTTTAGGCCTTCTTCTCAATAAATGCCATTTTCTGCACACATGAGTTGTTTCTCACAAATTCAAATATTTGAACACTTTGTATAAAGTATATACTATGCAATGATAGCTCAGTTAACAACAAACCTTGCTCTGCAGAGTGATCTGTCTCAGCTTTTATCCAAAAGGAAGATGAAATGTAATGTCTTTATATCATACTGATACTCTAGAAATTAACTTGGATTCATCTTCAGCAATAACAAATTGAATAATACCAAAAGTATCTGCCTTAGGTTTTTATTTAAATGTTAAGTACAACAAAACCAACCATTTCAATGGCTCCAGAAACAAGAAAGACACAAAATCCAGCAACTTAAGCAACAAAGGTTATGATGCCGGTTAAGTAGTTTCCTCTATATAAAAGACATTCTCCACATGTAGAACAGAAATCATAACACATTGCTGCTAGAGAACAACTTCTGCAGAGGTGGAATGGTTATCTAGAAGAATAGTTTGAAACATATGTATGCATACCTTTTCGTAAAGTCTTTTTATTTAATAAATTTTTATGTGCCTTCTGTTATTCAGACAGCCTATGTTAACACCTACGGAAGCCACACACACAACTTTCTTGGCTACAGTAATCATGTCTTTGATTACAGAATTAAAGACAAACTTTAAGATGTAACCGTTAGCTAAATATTTTTCTTTTTTTTCCTTAGACAGAGTGGCATGATCATCACTCACTGCAGCCATGAACTCCTGTGCTCAAGTGATCTTCCCACCTCAGCCTCCTGAGGAGATGGGACTACAAGCTCATACCAGCATACCTGGCCTAGTCAACTATTTTTAAATAGTTCTGTATTAACAATATTTACTCAATCTATCTTTTAATATCTATCCATAACTAAGAGCCAGCTACTGTTCATAGAGAAGATAGGCAAACCTAACACAAACTAATGAGAAAATTCACAGTAATAAGAAGAAAGAACTGGACTGAGCCTCAAAAGTCTCAAGTTCGGATCCGGTTAAACCTCACATATCCTCAGGAGATCAACTTGATCTGTCTAAATCAACAGTACGAATGTATGTATCAATGAGAGAATACATATGAAAATGATTTAAAACTAAAAATGAAAGGATCACTCAGTTGTCTTCCAGTCAGAAGCTGCCAACACACCAAAACAAGTAAAACAGTGTTCCCCTGCTTATTCATTTTTGAAATTTTGCCATTTTCTTCTTCCCTTATCTTTCTATCTTTGTTTCTTAGTTTCTTCATTTTACAGTTATTTAATGTGCATCTACCATATACCAGATATAGTCACTGTGATGGTTAATATTGTCACCTTGATTGGATTGGAGAATGCAAAGTAATGTTTCTGGGTCCATCTGTGAGGGTGTTGCCAAAGGAGATTCACATTTGAGTCAGTGGGCTGGGAAAGGCAGACCCACCCTGAATCTGGATGGGCACAATCTAATCAGCTGCCAACACAGTCAGAATAAAAGCAAGGAGAAGAACAGTGAAAAGACTAGACTGGCTGAGTCTCCCAGCCTCCATCTTTCTCCTGTGCTGGATGCTTTCTGTTCTCGAACATTGGAATCCAAGCTCTTCAACTTTGGGACTTGGACTGGTTTCCTTGCTCCTCAGCTTGCAGACAGCTTATTGTGGGACCACATCTTGTGATCTTGTGAGTCAATACTCCTTAACAAACTCCCTTTTATGTATACATCTATCCTATTCGTTCTGTTCCTCTAGAGAACCCTGACTAATATAGTCACCACACTATCCAACAAGATAGGCAGTAGTCACATGTGGCCATTAAGAATTTGTAATGGCACTAGTAAAAACTAAGATATACGGTAAGCATAAAATATACACTAGATTCTGAAGACAAAGGAATGTACAAAAGAAAGTATCTCTATAATTTTTTATATTTATGTTGAGATATTTCAAATAAATCAGGTTAAATAAAATATATTATTAAAATTAAATTCAATTCTTTTTCTTTCTCTTAATGCAACTAGAACTACTTAAATATAATAAAGGCTCGGTGTACATCTATTAGACAGAGTTATTCTAAACCCTGAGGCTTTATTAGGGAACAAAACCAAGTCCCTATCCTCATGGAGCTTTTATTTCAACATCTATAGCAATAAAATCTTCAGTAATCAGCAGCAAAAACTAAAAACCAGCAACTGTTGAAGAGAAGACTCTGGGATAAAGGCCACACCCACACCTACCTACTTCCCTTTAGTCCTCACTCCACCAAACGCAGGGCCCATGGTCCCCAGAACAATCAGAGTCAGTAAAATTGTAAGTTATGACCTTGAACATGTTCAGGAAGACTGTCTCTACCCTGCTGGGCACTTCTGAGAACAGGGCCAATTTTAATCTGTAACTTCTGAGGGAGAAAGCTTTTAATCTGGAGCATTGGTAGTTTCAAGGCATAATTTTTTTAGTACTCTGGGTTGTGCCTTAAAAACATTTAAAAAGGTTTCCAACTGTTGAAAAATCTATCTTAACAATGACACCCTCTCCTGGATTCTAACATCCTCCTTTATTACAAGAGTCCTTTATCGCTGTCCTCTCCACAAGTCTGATTAACCCTGACTCTCCTCAATACCTTTCACTCCCCACATTACAACCAGAGTGCTTCCAGATAAAGAGCAAAAAGCTGAATTAAACAACACAGGTCCATTACAGCAATGCTAAAAGTCCCTACTGATCAGAAAGAGACAGTCAAAGGAAACGTGAGTCAGGCTGACTACAGAAGACATGCCAGTTAAATGTAAGGTTACTGGCGGTTTTAAGATTTTAGAGAATATCCGAAGAGTGAGTTTAATTTAAACCAAATGGGCCCATAGTTCAATAGCAGTTTACCACCAAAAATGGCATGTTGAGCATTTGAATTTCATATTCCATGTGTTAGGAACTTACCTTAAATTCAAACTACAACGTGGTAAATGTTTTGCTGGCCCATACATCTATCTGGCTGACTACAAACAAATCCAGGCTTTTGAGAGAGCCTCTATGCCATAAAAGGCTCTATCGGGTGTAGCAGGAAAGCCCAGAGGCTCCAGTTTCAAGGCGGGTGGTGTCGTTTCATGTTCAACCCATTCCTGTGCACCACTCATACTGCTTTCTCTCTGGGTGTGCCCCGTCCCTTCTGCCAACTCAAATGTTAGGCCTTCAAGGCCAAGCTCCAAACCCAGGCCCCAAACAAACCCAGAATAATCTCTCTCCTTCATTCTCACAGGAAGCAAAGTATTAGAGCATAAATCACTTTCTCTTCTCTAGGGATTCTGAACACCTGCAACTCAAAGAAAGCAAAGAAAAAAGTCAGCATGACATCTGAAAATTCAACACCCTCCCTTTCACTCCGTTGAGATTTATCTGATCTTTATTCAGCAATAATGCTGTGCCTAACACCAGAAACATGAAAAGGATGCACAGGCAGAATTCAAGTAATTTGCAGCCTGGCTGAGAAAAAAACAAGCATATAGAACAAATGCTGTGAGAAAAGAACAAGCAAAGTGCCGCTAGAGCCCATGGAAGGGCCCTTCCTCCTGGGTGATTCAAAAAGCTACATAGAATACATAATAAATGAGCAAAGAAGTTAAGAATAAGTAGAAATTCACAAGGAAAAGTGGGTGATACAGTTTGGATACTCATGCCTTCCAAATCTCCTGTTGAAATGTGATCCCCAGTGTGGGCGATGGGGCCTGGCGGGAGGTACTGGTGGAGGCATATCCCTCAAGATGGCTTAGCACCATCCCCTTGGTGATGAGTCAGTTCAGGCCCAGTTAGTTCACCTGAGATCTGATTGTTTAAAAGTGTGTGGCAACTTCCCCCTCTGTCTTCCCCTACCACCCCTGCTCCTCCCTCTCCTTTTCCCTTTCACCATGATTGTAAGCTTCCAGAGGCCCTCACCAGAAGCTGAGCAAATGGTGGTGTCATCCTTGTACAGCCTGCAGAACCATGAGCTTTAAGCCTCTGTTCTTTATAAATTACCTAGCCTCAGATATTTATAGCAATACAAGAATGAACTAACACAATGGAAAAGCCATTTCAAATGCAGTAAAGCATGATATATTAAGAGAAATGAGAGAATGAGCTTAAAACCCTCATACAGAATCATTTGTAAAATATCTTCCAATATATTAAATTATTCATCTGGGCATTCCAGACTCTATATAAATGAAACCCCATCCAGCTTTGCTACAATTCCCAAAGTATAACACAGCTAGAGTGGACTCTCCAGGACCAGTCTGGGGTCAGATCCTACTATGCAACCTCAGTCAAGTTTCTTAACCTCAATTTCCCCATCTGGAAAACGGGAGGATAATAATATCTACCTCATAGGATTACTACGTTATTGTTATGAGGAAATTATAAGAACACTTAATTAGCACAAGTTAAACATTCAATAAACACTGGATTATTATTATTTATTTTACATGTTAGACAATGTAGCAATCTGCAGTTGTTATCCTCAACACATGCCCACGCCTAAATCTGAAGAACTCTTCATAGGTCCAAATCCCACCTAGCAAGACACTTAAATACCACCTCCCACATGAAGCCTTCATTCCCTTTATTCATTGGGGAAATGAGTGTCTCTCCATCCTTTAAACTCTGAGAATATTCTGCTGGACTTCTCTGGGGCACACATCACTGTATTATGATCATGCCCACTTCTGATTTCCTCAACGAGGCTACAGCTCTTTAAGAGCAGAAATTATATCTTACTGATCTCAATCTTCCCCAGAGAACTGACCTTTCACATATGGGCACTCAGTATTTGCTGTTGAACAAATAAAAATACTCTCTCATTTAATTAAGTCAAGAACAGACTAGCCCTTTTAAAAGTGCAATAATTATCTATCAAGAGATTCATCCTAATAAAACAAACCCCTACCCTGCAAGAAACTCTTGAGCGCAATTCTACATAGCTCAGTCGTTAGTAACTCCTGAAGAAAAGTCAAGAACAAGATGGTGTTCTTAAAGTGACTGACAACTGCCAAAACGGAGTCACCTTTGGACTACTACTGACTAAATGAATCTCTCTCCTCTGTTCTTAATTATCTGAACAAGTTCTAATGTAAATTTGTTTAGGCTTTTGTTACCTTTAAGTTACATATTTACAAAAGGTGGGATAAAGTTTCTATATCACATTCATTGCTTATCCAGATTATAAAGCGTATTCTATCCAGTTATGTTTTCTACCACCCAAGTAAAGGAAAGCTAGCTAAGAACCACCCAAAACACATGGCTTATGCAATAATAATGTCATCACCAAACTACACAGAATTCTCAGCTTTAGCAACTCTCTTCCTAGTGAAAGCAGAGAGAAAAGCAACTAATCCAGAAATCACCACTGTCCTCCAACACTGTCCTAACTAGATAACATCATTATTGTTAAGTATTAGTTGATTAAAATTCTAAACTATAATTAGCAGAAAAAATGTTAACTTGTATTGGCTTCCTATTACAATTAGAAACATTCTCACATTTAAGCACACTCAAGGAATTCAAAGACATTCTTCATTTACTACGCAGTATTGATGACTTTTCTTTAAAAAAGAACCTCAAACATTTAAACAAAAAAAGAGGAGAAAATAGGATAAAGCACAATTCAAACAGTACTACCCCTTCTCTGTAATATGTATATGCAGTTATTTTCATAATATTACAATGGGTATCACAGGTTCAAAAAGGAATTAAGCATAGAACGGTGGTAAGGTTATAATACCAGAAATATATTCACAGAGAGGAGGGCACCAAGAATAAACAACCTGACCAGCACACACATACTCTACCAGAAATCTAGAAAATCACCACAGTGCAGTTGCCAATGAAGTACCAAAGTCAGTCTGTCTGTTCAATTTAATAATAATGTTACCTTATGGTAAAGATTATTTTCAATATTTCTAAGACCAAAAAGATCGTAAGGAAAGGGAATCCACTTAATTCCCTTTTAAATTTATACTTTAGGGAGAGAGATCCAAGATGGCCGCGTAGCAGTAGCTCGGGATTGTGACTCGCGGTGAGGGCGCAGAGAGCGAGTGGACACCGCAAATGCAGAAGAATATTTGATGCCCACGGACTGGGAGATTCTCGGCGAAGGAGCCACCCGGGTCGCCAGCGCGACTCTTTTGGCCGGCGCGCGCTTCTCAGTGCGGAGTGTGCGGGACTGGATGCCCTTTTAGTCGGGCTCAGCTGGTCCAATCCCCACAAGGAGAACAGCAATTGGAAGCGCTGAGGACTGAGAAGCACAGCTGAACCCGGGAAGGCCCAGCTCTGTGGGGAAGGAGCGCCCCCCAAAGGAAAACTAAGAAACAGAAAAAACTTCATCACCAACAAGCCAGACGTCCACTCAGAGACCCAATCTGAAAGTCGGCAATTACAAAGACGACAGGTGGATAGATCCACAAAAATGGGAAGAAACCAGTGCAAAAAGGCTGAGAACACCAGAAATCAGAATGCCTCTCCTCCTACAGGGGATCGCAGCTCCTCATCAGCAAGAGAACAAGGCTTGACGGAGGATGAGTGTGATGAACTCACAGAATCAGGCTTCAGAAGGTGGATAATAAGAAACTTCTGTGAGCTAAAAGAACATGTTCTA
>PVKP010006272.1:0-42178 GCA_004027715.1 Plecturocebus donacophilus
CGTCTTTGTAATTGCCGACTTTCAGATTGGGTCTCTGAGTGGACGTCCGGCTTGTTGGTGATGAAGTTTTTTCTGTTTCTTAGTTTTCCTTCGGGGGGCGCCCCTTCCCCACAGAGCTGGGCCTTCCCGGGTTCAGCTGTGCTTGCTCTCAGTCAGCGCTTCCAATTGCTGTTCTCCTTGTGGGGATGGGACCGGGCTCAGGGCACCCAGTCCCGTACACTCTGCACTGAGAAGCGTCGTGCCGGCCAAAAGAGTCGCGCTGGTGACCCGGGTGGCTCCTTCGCCGGGAATCTCCCAGTCTGTGGGCATCAAAAATTCGTCTGCAATTGCAGCATCCACTGGCTCTCTGCGCTTTCACTGGGAGCTACAATCCTGAGCTGCTGCTACGTGGCCATCTTGGATCTCTCTCTAGACTGGTTTACTTTTTAAAGTTTTTTCCTTACCAAGTCCTAGTATGCACTTACTTATTTATAGCCTTTCTGTTCTATTGAATTCAAGTGCAACCATTTTTCTTCCTGGTACTTTGCAGGTCTTAGTAACAAGGATCTTCATTAACTGAGATTATTGGATAGCAAACTATGAAGAGGGGATAACTGTAAACATGTTATGAGATTCTGCAAGATTCTGATGTGGTCTTCTTCCATACTCTCGTATGTAAATGTGTATGGTCAATATTATGCTAAACTAAAATCACAGCAGCCTGGGGGCAGGGGGCTGGTGGCCCACAGTCATGTTGAAGATTTGTGCTGGACTTGAAACCAAGGCCCCGGTTCCCATAGAAACATACGCCTAGATCACCAGTGAGGCTGCGATGCGAAAACACACACAGGGCTCTTAGGGGAGCTGAATGTCAAACAAAGATAAACACAAATGGGGTATTTACAGCACATTTCTGACTTACTGTTGGATACCTTGATGGCATCTCAAAGTATTACCTAAAGATAAAATCAAGTATATTCACATATAAATAGGGACTACCAGTTCATGTGACCTTTAGAGCAAGAGTCATCCTTCCCTCATCCCTTCCTTCCTCACTCTTTCACTGTCTTTTCCCTCCTTCCCTTCTTCCTTTCTTCTTTCTCACCTTTCTTTTCCTCCTTCCTTCTCTCTCTCCCTCCCTCTGTCCCTCCTTCTCTCTCTCCCTCCTTCTCTCCCCCTCCCTCTCTCCCTCCTTCTCTCTCTCTCTCTCTCTCTCTCTCTCTCTTTCTCTCCCTCTCTCTCTCGTTTCCTCTCTGTCTCCCTCCCTCTGTCTCTCTTTCTTTCCTTTCTGAGTCATCCCCAGGGCAGGTTTTGCACTGGATTCCTCACTGGCTTTTCTACATAAACACTGAGGACATTTGTGTTTGCCCAGAAAGTGGCTGTTATGCCTTTGCCACTTCTGCAAAACCCAGAGTCGCCCTGTGGCAAGCCAAAATTTCCGACAGTATGTCAGGAGTCTGATGCCATTTAATGATATTCAGGCCATGTAGAAAAGAGCAGCTGCCCTGCAGGTGGTATTCCAGAAATGTGCCCCGGCACCCAGCAGGAAGCTGGAGAAGTTTAATTCGGTGAAGCAAATTTAATCATTTGCCTCTTTGTAAATGGGGACACAGGAAGAAACAAAAAAGATTTTCTTGGTGGTGTTCTCACAAAACTGCTGCTCCTAATGGCACACACGTTCCAATTCCTCTTTCATGGGATTTGCAGGACTGCATGATTTTCCAGGAGCTGTCAAGGACACAAACAGGTGTCGTCCAGGGAGGCGCAGAACCTCCAATCGCCAGCTCTGATATCAGCCCCTCCATGGAGCTCCGAAAGCATGGCACACGCATGTTAAAGGAAGTAAAATGGATTCAGATGCTTTTGTCCAAGGCCAAAGAAATCCTTCCGCCTTCTGCATTTTTCTTCCTTCACTAATTAGGAGCAGCCTCAATTCATTATGTACAAATGCATTTATAGATTTTCAATGTATGTCTGCTTTTCGTTTTAGCAAACCATCTGTAAATTAAATCTACAACAGAAAAAAATCTGCCAACCTAGGAAACCCTTTAATACTAATTGCGACGTGAGGGTAGAAGATTTGGAGTAATCTTTTATCATGGCTATCAAAATTTACCATGGGTTTTATCACAATGTCATTGCGTAGCTTATGCTGACGGCTGTCGGCTCTCGATGGCTCCATCGGTTCCCCAGATAGCTCCAGATCTGTGTCAAGGCTCTCTTCATGGAGAAACATTTAGGTTTAAAGAATATCAACTTGTTGGATAAAATTGTCTACATGTTAACATGCAATCTTCCAGAAAGAAGTCATAGTTCACAGTGACTTTAGATTGTTTCTATTGCATTTACTTGCGCTTCTCTCTTTTGGTGAGTAAACTGAGTTAAATATCACATAACTGGGGTTATCTGACAAACCAGATTTAATGAAAATAACTTACTTTCCACTTTCTTTTGAGGTGAAAGGGTGACCTTCTGTGCTAGACCTCAGTATGCTTATTCTAATTATTGAATTTTAGAAGCAAGTAATTATACCTGAATGGGAACCAATTTCTTTCTTTCTTTCTTTCTTTCTTTCTTTCTTTCTTTCTTTCTTTCTTTCTTTCTTTTGTTCATTCTTTCTTTCCTTTCTTTCTTTTCTGTCTTTCTTCTCTCTTTCTCTCTTTCTCTTTTTTCTTTCTTTCTCTTCTCTTTCTCTCTTTTTTTCTTTCTTTCCCTTCTCTCTCTCTTTTTCTTTTTTCCTTCCTTATTTCTTTCTCATGAGGTGTACTCTCACTCTGTCACCCAAGCTGGAGTGCAGTGGCACTATTTTAGCTCACTGCAACCTCCACCTCCCAGATTCAAGTGATTTTCCTGCTTCACCCTCCCAAGTAGCTGGGACTACTGTGGGCTCCTGGATAGCTCACATCACCATGTCAGCTAATTTTTGTATTTTTAGTGGAGACAGGGTTTCACTATTTTGGCCAGGCTGGTCTCGAACTCCTGATTTCAAGTGATCTCCCTCCTTGACTTCCCAAAGTGCTGGGATTTCAGGCATGAGCCACTATGCTTCACCTGAATGGGAACTAATTTCTTTATTCTTCATCACCCCCATTATCATCGTCATGACTGCTACCACCATCATTGTCATTAAGAATTAATCTATGGGATCTGTATGCTAGACTGCAGGTCAGGAAGGATGTGCATCCTTCTGCTTCATGGGAAAGCCCAACACCCATCAGTTTCCAGGTGTCAGTGGCACTAGCATCGCTACAAGTGTGGAGGAATCTCTCCTCCGTAGGCCAGGGCTGATGGCTGAAGGGTCTCTTGCAGATGTGGCTCACAGGGCTTAGGGTAGGGACAGGAGGAGATGCTTGGAGCCCCCGGGGTCTACCTGGGCACGCTTGATGCTTCTTCACCAAATAGGATCCTAAATGCAGACAGATAGTAAC
Source organism: Plecturocebus donacophilus (assembly GCA_004027715.1). NCBI lineage: Eukaryota > Metazoa > Chordata > Mammalia > Primates > Pitheciidae > Plecturocebus > Plecturocebus donacophilus. Next base: position 3,408 of record PVKP010006272.1, read on the forward strand.
CCTAGTCTGTGAAGGGGACTTGCTGGAGGCTGACGAGGGCGTGAGGAGGGAGGTGACTCACTGAGGCTAGTAGGCAGGGCTGAGCAGGCAGAGGATCTCGAGAGGAAGCACAGCATGGGAGTAGTGAGTGTTGCTGTGGCTGCCAGCAAGGGCAGCAGCAGAGGCTCCAGCTCTGTCTCCACGCTGCAGTGGTTCATTGCGTGCGTTGACTTGGCTAGGCCGCGGTGCCCAGATGTTTGGTCAAACAACAGTCTAAATGTGGCTGGCAAGGCATTTTTCAGATGTAATTAACATACACTTATCTATTTATTGAGACAGAGTCTCACTCTGTTGCCCAGGCTGGAGTGGTGCAGTGGCACGATCTCAGATCCCTGCAACCTCCGCCTCCCGGATTCAAGCGATTCTCCTGAGTAGCTGGGACTACAGGCACCTGCCATCACACTTGGCTAATTTTTGTATTTTTAGTAGAGACTGGGTTTCACTAAGTTGGCCAGGATGGTCTCGATCTCATGACCTCGCTATCCACCCTCCTAGGCCTCCCAAAGTGCTAGAATTACAGGCATGAACCACTGCACCCAGCGTAATTAACACTGAAGTCAGTAGATTCTGGGTAAAGCAGATGAGCCTCCCATCAGCTGAAGGCCTTGGAAGGAAAAAACCGCAGTCCCTGGAGGAGAGGAGACTCTGCCTTCAGGTGGCCTTGATGACATCAGCTCTTCCCAGGGTCTCCAGCTTGCCCTGAACTTTTCCGACTGGCTGTCCCCACAGTCATGTGAGCCAGTTCCTTTAAAAATAAGTCCCCCCACTGCGTCTCTCTCTATCCCACTGGTTCTGTTTCTCTGAAGAATCCTGAGTGACTCTGGAGTTCCTGCACAGAGAAGGCCCCTGGCAATGGGAGCCTCTGCCCAAAGGTCTCCTCAGAGAAGTGGGTGGAGCATGCGGAGGGGCTCTGGGTCCACACAGGGACCTCTTCAGGGCAGAGCTCATGGCCAGCTGCGTCACGGCGAGGACACGGCCCCTGCAGTGGGTACATGGGCAGCTGGTCAGGGAAAGGCCTGGGGATGGCTCCATTAACTGGCCTCTGCAAAGCCAAGCGCTTTTCAGGATGACATCCTCTTCCAAAACTCTAATTCTATTTGAAATTGTTTCCACTGTTGTTTTCTTTTTCTTGAGTTTAAAGGGATAGGGAGGATACTTCTCAAAATCTTTTAAAGAAGGGATTTTTCTTAATGATATATCTTTTTTTTTTTTTTAATTTTGGTATGGGAAAAGGACTTGAAACTTTAATTTTTTGGAGTTCCTTAAAACCTACCAGTCAGGTGTGATAGCTCTTTGTCTCACTCCATAACGGAGATGCTGCAAGAAATACAAATTTCTTCTTGCTTTTCCATAATTCAAGGTAATTGTCATTTTGAGTTTCTACTTAACTAAGCCGGCATAAAGTTAATCTCAGATCTTTAGGATCCTCTTTTTCCCTATGGCTGGACTAGAAGTCTATGTTCAAATGTTGTAGGACACCGGGGTATGATGTGTCTAGTCCTGAAGTCACCCAAGCTGACAAGTCATGTCCACTGAGACCGTCATGATTACACTCAGTCCTGCTGTCGGCCCACGTAGATTGCCCCTGTGCTTCCCCTCATGCCCCCAGGGTTGGTCACTCTCTCCCATACCAGGTTCCATGAAAGTGGGATCTTCCTTCTTCTCTGCGCAGCACCAAAGCACAATTATCTTGTCAACACGGTCGAAAGCCCTGTCTCCCGCAATCCACTTTCGAGTTAATCCCTGTCTTGACTTGGCTGCATCCATGGGGTTTCTGCTAGAAATTGGGGCACAGGACCCTCCACCATCCACAACTCCACTCCCACCTTTCCTCTTATCTTTTAAACCTTAGCGAATCTTCCTAACAGTGAGGCTGTGGCATAATCAGGAGAAAAGAGAAAGCTACTCTTCTCACATCCCAATTCCTGAAACATCTTGTCTCCTGTATTCTGTGTTTCTCTAGGTCATTAGTACGTCAGCACTCAAAGCGAGGAGGGGTCAGCCAGACTGTGCCGTTTTGTGGACACTGATATCTCTCTTCTAGGAGGCTAGGAGTGGAGGGCAGTTCATCTACCGAATAGAATGGACAACAGTGGTGGGAGTAGTGAGTACAAAACACAGAGACCCTCATAGGGGCAGCAAACCACCATGACACATGTATCCCTATGTAACAAACCTGAGTGTTCTGTGCATGTATCCCAAAACTTAAAGTAAAATACAATACAATAATAATAATAATTAAAAAAAAAAACACAGTGACCAGGGAAAAACAAACCTCCATGAATACTTTGAATGCCTCCTTCCACCACACAGATGTGAGAAACTCACATGCCAGTGGTGATCAGGGGTCCCAGTGCGTTGAGGCTTCTCTGTTTTGGATTGTGCTCAATTGATTGACGTGACCTGACAGTTTCATTCTCTGCTTGGAGAAGCTCCTTCTTAACTCCCTCTCATTTCCTCTGCCTTCTGCCCTGACTTCTCTGGGCCTACTGCAGTGCTTGACCATAGTGCAAATGCACAGAAATATTTGTTAAACAAGTGAATAAACGATTTTAGATGGATTTAAAACTCCTAAAACACCACCACCAACAAAAATCCTGTCCCTTGACTCATCTCCTGTATATGTCTCTTTGTTTGGGCTTACTGATATAAAGCATAGACTTCAATTGTTCTGACACATTACCATGGGCATCTGCCTTATAAAGATGCAGGAGAACAGATGCTTGTGAGCCTCCCACAAATGGTTGTCTGCAAGTAGTGTGTATAAATCAGGCTGCTCAGTCTGGAATCAGTTCAGTACATGCATAGTACACTACTGAAGATTTGCTGATTAAATCACCCAAGCCGAAAACAGTTACAGTAATTCCAGACTCCAATTGGATTCCAATGTCAAGGCAAATCATTTGTGAGCACTGAGCTCATTTAAGCCTGGGAAGTAAACATCGCAGGAGAACTGTTTGCTTTCCATACTACTTTATTGCTCAGTCCTTGCATTCATCATCGTGTCTAGCAAATAGCACATCAAAATGCCATTAAATAATGTTGTTGAATAGGTTTTCTTCTTCTGCACAATTGGCTATAATATGACCTAATAGATTGTGTTAATACTTCAATGGAAATTTATAGTCTCTGAAGAATGGTCTGCAAATCCTTTTTCTTTTTCTGTTATTTCAGAAGAGGTAGTTGCTTTAAAGGGATGTAAAATATTATTTTAAAATGTGGAACCAAATGAAAGTTCAAGCCTGACAAGGTAGCTCACTGTAAACCTGAAAGATGATTGCGGTGATGAAGTCTCTGGAGAGGCCAGTTACTTCATGGGAAAAACGATGGGTTTAGTATCAAGGAGATTGGGCTTCCGTCTTGGTTCTCCTCCTGGGCACCTTTGGGGTATTGGACAATCCAGTCGACTAGCATTTCTGGGTTTTCTGTAAGTATAGAGTGAGAAGTTTACTCTCTAGTTTCTATGGTTTTATGAACAAGAAGTGCTAGCTGTGTGTATTTTTCATATTTATGTACTCACTGGCACCTAAATCAAATAATATCATTTGAGATAAGGTTGAAAGGCATCTGGTCCTTAGGTTTTGTGGAGATGTCAGGAAGGTTTTGTAATCAGAGTTGAGCTTACTTTCTTGAATGGTCCTCTGCTAGCGACGTAACCCTGGGCAAGTTCCTCCATTTCTTTGGCTCAGTTTCTCAACCTGCAAAATGGTGGTAATGTTACCAAATTTGAAACGTGGTCATAAGAGTTGGAGATAACATATATAAATAACCGAACAGTCTTTGATACTTGGTAGGTTTTTTTGTAAGTGTTGGATAATTTTATTTTTAGCAATTAAGTCAAATTGCAGTAAAAGAGACAGGAGGGACATTATCAAAGTCACCAAAGTTTTAGAACTAAGGGACTATCAAAAGGAAGAGAGTATCTCAGTGAAGCTTTCTGACAGTTTTGCTTGGACCTGATTCTTCTGGCAGGTGTATATTTTGGGAATCATTAATGATGAGGATGGACAGAATCTATTATTGGCATCAGTTACAAGAAAAGATAGCATATTTGAGTTTCTTGGACTAGCAACTTCACATACTTGTTTCTAAAATTAATAGACCTTATTTTTAGAGCAGCTTTAAGTTTACAGAAATTATGGAAAAATTGAATAGGTAGTACAGAGAGTTCCCATATCCTCCTCAATATATGGTTTCTCTTTGCATTGGTGTGGCACAGTTGTTGCAATTGATAAACCAATATCAACACGTTATTATTAATGTAACATGGCTTCTGATAAGATTCACTCTGTGCTGTGCTGTATATTCTATAGGTATTGACAAATGCAAAATGTCACGTACGCACCATTACAATATGATACAGAGTAGCTTCACTGTACTAAAAGTCCCTTATGCTCTACCTCTCCATCACTCTGAGGTATTTACCCAAGTGGGTTGAATTATTTTGTTCATACAAAAACCTGTGCATGAATGTTTATAGCAGTTTTATTTATGATTGCCCCAAATTGAAAACAACCATGATGCCCTTCAATAGGTGAATGGCTAGACAAACTGTGGTACATCTACCCTATGGAATATTATTCAGTGATGGAAATAAATGAACTATCAAACCACCAAAAGACATGGAGGAACCTTAAATGCATTGTACTAAGTGAAGGAAACCAGTCTGAAGAGGCTACGCACTGTATGATTCCAACTGTGTGAGGTTCTGGAAAAGGCAAGAGACACTACAAAGATCTGTGATTCCCAGGGAGCAGGGGAGAAGGAGGGATGAGGAGGGGAGCACAGAAGGTTTGGGGGGCAGTGAGTAGTCTGAATAGCACTCTAGTGGCGGACGTCATGTAGTTGTCAAAACCCATGGCATGTAACACAAAAAGCGTGAAACCTAATGTGAACTGCTGATGTCAGTTAGTACAGGAATACCTTGTTCTATTGTGTTTCACTTTATTGTGCATTGTAGATATTGCATATTTTATTTTTTACTAATTGGAGGTTTGTGGCAACTCCATTTTGAGCAAGTCTGTTGTGACTAGTTTTCTAAAAGCATGCACTCACTTCTTGTCTCTATGTCACATTTTGCAATATTATTGCAATGTTCAAGCTTTTTCATGGTGATTATTGCAATATTTCAATAATTTGGAATTCTAATATGGTAATTATTGCAATATTTCAAGCTTTTTCATTATTACCACGTCTGTCATATCATATCTGTGATCAGTGATCTTTGAAATTATTACTGTTATTGTTTGGGGGCACAAAAAAAAATGCCCATTACATTTAGCAAGCATAAATGATAAATCTGCGCACGTGAGTGCTTCACTTACAGGCTGTTCCACCATTTCCCTCTCTTTCCTTGGGCCTCCGTATTTGTTGAAACACAACAATATTAAAATCAGGCCAATTGATGCTCTATAGTTGCCTCTAAGTGTTCCAGTGAAAGAAAGAATCGCATGTGTCTCATGTTATTAGCAGGAGAGGAGAAGTCAGTAACTGGCTTCAAATCTTCAAAGGACAGGCTGACTTTGTGTTAGGGCCTCATGCATCTGGTGGCTGTAAGTTGAAACCGAGGCTCATTTAACCTTCTGAAAACCCTAGATCAAAACCCTAAATCAAAAGCTAGAAACGATTGGCTTTAGGGAGGAAGGCATGTTGAAAGCCAAAAGAGAGCAAAGGCTAAGCCTCTTGTGACAAACAGCCAAGTTTTGAATGAAAAGGAAAAGTTATTTGTTTTGGTTTTGTTTTTCAGGTGGAATCTTGCTATGTTGTCCAGGCTGGCCTCAAATTCACATGCACTGAAGTGGTCCTTCCTCCTCGGCCTCCCAGGTAGCCTAGACTACAGGCATGCACTTCTGCACCTGGCTGCAAGGGAAAAAAGTCTTGGAGGAAATTGAAAATACTACTCCCATGAACACAAGAATGATAAAAAAGTGGAACAGCCTCATCGCTGATGTGGAGCAAGTTCTAGTGGACTAGATGGCAGCTCAAACAAGCCTCAGCCTTCCTGTTACACCTTGGTGTGCCCCTGCCCAAGTCTCGTTGGAGATGCAGTACCAGGCTGAATATTGCAATCCCCAGTGTTGGAGGTGGGGTCTGATAGGAGGTGATCTGATCACGGGAACAGGTTTCTCACGAATGGTTTTGCACCATCCCCTTGGTGCTGTCCTTGAGACAGCAACTTCTTACGTGATCTGGTCACTTTAACGTATGTGACAACTCCCCCGTCACTCTCTTGCTCCTGCTATCTCTATGTGACCTGCCTACTCCTCATTCATCTTCCGCCATAATTGTAAGCTTCCTGAGGCCTCTCTAGAAGCAGGCGCCAGTGCCATGCTTCCTGTACAGTCTGCAGAATCATGAGCCAATTAAATCTCTTTTATTTATAAATCTCCCATCTTTGGGTGTTTCTTTATAGCAATGACCAAATACATGTCCCTTAAACTGAAGCCTAATCCAGAGCAACACCCTTTCTCCAATTCTATGAAGGCTGAGAGAGGTGAGAAAGCCACAGAAGAAATGTTTGAAGCTAGCAGAGGTTGGTTCATGAGGTTTAAGGAATGAATCTGCTCCCAGAACTTAAAAGTGCAAAGTGAAACAGCAGGGGCTAACGTAAAATCTGTGACAAGTTGTCCAGAAGATCTACCTAAGATAATTGGTGAAGGTGGCTACATAAATAACAGATTTTCAGTGTCAATGAGACAGCCTCATTCTGGAAGAAAATGGCATCGAAGACTTCAGTAGCTAGAGAGGAGAAGTCAATTCCTGGCTTCAAATCTTCAAAGGACAGGCTGACTCTTTGGTTAGGGGCAAATGCATCTGGTGGCTATAAGCTAAAACGGAGGCTCATTTAACATTCTGAAAACCCTAGGGTTCCTTAATAAGTATGCTAAATTGACTCCTTGTCCTCTGTAAAGGAACAAAAAGCCTATGTGACAGCATATCTGTTTACAGCATGGTTTACTGAATATTGTAAGCCCACCGTTGAGAACTGCTGCTCTGAGAAATAGATTCCATTCAAAATATTACTGCTCATTGACAGTGCACTTGGTCACTTAAGGTTTGTGACGTAGATCTGCAATGTTGTTTTCCTGCCTGCTAACACAACGTTTACTCTGTGGCCCACGTAGCAAGGCATAATTTTGACTGACATTGAAGTTGTACTATTTAAGGAATACATTTTGTAAGGCTATAGTTGCTGTACATAGGGATTCATCTGATGGGTCTGGGCAAAGTCAGTTGAAAACCTTCTGGAAAGGATTCCTCATTCTAGATGCCATTAAAAATATGGGTAATTCATAGGATTAAGTTAAAATATTCACACTAAGACAAATTTGGGAGAGGTTAATTCTAATCTGTGTGGATGACAATGAGGGGTTCAAAATTGAAGTGGAGGAAATAACTGCAAATGTGGTAGAAATAGCAGAAGGAATAGAATTAGAAGTGGAGTCTGAAAATGGGACTTACTTGCTATCGTCTCATGATGAAACTTGAACAGATGAGGAGTTGTTACTTATGGATGAGCAAAGAGAGTGGTTTTGGGGACCGAAACTTCTGGTGAAGGTGCATTTTTGAAATGACAATGAAGGATTTAGAGTTTTCCATAAACTTAGTTGGGAATGCAGCAGCAGAATATGAGAGGATTGATTCTAATTTTGAACATTCCATTGAGAGTAAGAGACAATCAAATAGCACCACAAGCTATAGAGAAATCTTTTGAGAAAGAGAGTCAATGAGGCAAACTTTGTTGTGACCTCATTTTAAGAAACAGTCACAGCCACCCCAACCTTCAGAAACCACCATCCTGATCAGTCAGGAGCCATCAATATCAAGGCAAAACCCTCCACCAGCAAAAACATGACCACTTCTGAAGGCTCAGATGATCATTAGCATTTTTAGCAATAAAATATTTTTAATTTCAAATAGGTACATTGTTTGTTTTAGACATAATGCTATTGTATACAATAGCCACAGTATAGTATACAGGGAACTTTTATATGCACTGGGAAAACAAAAAAGTTGTGAGACTTACTTTATTGACATATTTATTTTATTGTGGTGGTCTAAAACTGAACCCTTAATATGATGCCTTAATAATGTGTCAACTTCGCTTCACCAGTCCTAACCAGTATATGCACAAATGCGTGATGTTAATGGTCATGTTAATAATAGGAGAAATAGTGTGTGGGAGAGAGGGGATACAGGAATTCTTGAAACATTTTGTACAACTTTTATATAAGCTTAAAGCTGCTCAAAAATAAAGTCTATTTTTTAAAAAACATAATATCAATTTAACTGTTACAGGAGATTGCAAAACTGTTACATGAAAAATCTGTGCAAAACAGTATGTAGTCTATTTTACAATTTGTATTTTTAATAATATACATATGTTTCTCTGTATAAAAATATCTATAAAAAGATATATAAAGAAACTACACAATATAAGAAAACAGTAATGGGAAAAATGATATTTTAAATATAAAACAAAAAGACAAAATAGAAAAAAATATCATTTAGCACTACATGTACATATAATATATATGGTAGTAAATGATAACACTGGGAGAATTTATACACACACACACACACACATTTAACAGTATATATGTATTTCATTAAAAAAAAAAACCAGAAGAATTTGTTAATTCAAGTAAAATTTGTAAATAAAAGAATTTCATAAAGCACAAATACTTAAATAGCATATATTTAAAACTCACATATTTCCATGAATAATTGTGCAACTTTAATACCTAAAACATTAAATCCATATTTTAAATTTTAATTTTTTAGATATTAAAGTTGCAGACAATGGAGAATTTTGAAGAAATGTGTGATGTAGTCAAAGTTATGCCTCGAGTGGATGAATTCCAGTCTTGTAGAGAGATCCAGTAGAAGCACTAAAACCTTCCTGAGCAAAAAGAGCAAAGCAGGAGGCTTCACAGTACCTGATGTTAGATTATACTTTGGAGCTATAGTAACCAGACCAGCACGGTGTTAGCGTTAAATCAGACGCATAGACCAATGGAACAGAATAGACCTCAGACAGAAATCCAGACCTTACAGCCAACTCATTGCTGAGGAACCCACTAAGAATATACAATGGAAAAGGAAAGTCTTCGCCAGACAGTGGTGAGAAAACTAGATCACTTTATGCAGGAGAATGAAACTAGACCCCTATCTCTCACCATACACAAAAATAAAATCAAAACCCATTTAACACTTAAATCTAGGAGCCCAAACTGTGAAACTACTAAAATAAAAATTTAGATAAAGCCTCCAGGACATTAGTCTGGGCAAAGATTTTCTGCCTAAGACCTGAAATGTACAGACAACCAAAGCAAAACTAGACACATGGGATTACATTAAGCTGAACAACTTTTGCAGAACAAAGAAAGTGATAAACAAGGTGAAGAGACAACCCTCAGAATGGGAAAAAGTATTTGCAAATTACCCATCTGACAAGGGATTAATAATCAGAATATATTTAATGTAAGGAACTCAAAACTCAATAGCGAAATCTGATTTAAAATGAGGGAAAATCTGAATAGAGGTTTTGCAAAAGAAGATACACAAATATCCAAGGGATATAAGAAGTAATGCTCAACATCACTAGTTATCAGGAAAATGCAAATCAAAACCATGATGAGATATTATCTCAGCCCAGTTAGAATAGTGTTTATCAAAAAAAGACAAACAATAACAAGTGCTGGCGAGAATGCTTGAGGACTGTTGATGAAAATGTAAATGAGTACAAACACTATGGAAAAAGGTATGAAGGTTCTACAAAAAAAAAAAAAACCTGAAAATAGAACTGCCATAGGACCCAGCAATTCTGTTACTGGAAATATACAGGAAAGAAAGTAAACCAATATGTGGAAAAGATGCCTGCATACCCATGTTAATCATAGCACTATTCACAATAGCCAAAATATGATCTCAACTTAAGTGCCATCAGTGGAAGAATGGATAAAGAAAATGTGGTAAATATGCACAATGGAATATTAATCAGCCATTAAAAGAATAAATTCTTGTAATTAGTAGCAAAATGGATGGAATGGGAGGTCATGTTAAGTGAAATAAGCTAGACATGGAAAGACAAATACTGCATGTTCGCACTCACGTGTAGGAGCTAAAATGGTAGATTTCATGAAGACAGAGAGTAGATTGGTGGTTATCAGAGGCCAGGAAGGGTACAGGGGAGGGAGGAAGATGAGCAGCTGATTAATGAGTAAAAATATATGATTTGAGAGAAGAAATAAGATCTAGCATTAGACAGATCAGTAAGATGACCATAGTTTACAATAATCAAACATACATTTAAAAATATTTAGATGAGAATAATTCAAACTTACCTATCATAAAGAAAAGACAAATATTTAAGGTGATGGATATAACAGGTACACTGATCTGATCTTTGCAATTTATATCCGTGTTCAAATTACCGCACACACCCCCAAACTATGTACAACTATTATGCATCAATAAAACATTTAAAAAGAAGCATATAGAAAATAGGAAGTCACCACGCTATTTCAATTGAGAGAGGATCAAGATCTGTGCCAGGAATGTGACCCCAGATGCAAGACTAAAGGACACACAGCTTGAAAAAAATGGTGTGCAAAAGAAGGACAACAGTGAGCAATGCGGACGCTGAGTTTTGATTCCTAGCAACTGAGAAAATTGTAGTGTGACATTTAAAAATGGGGAGGAAAGAAGTGATTTGTTTTTTCACTTTTAGGAAGGAGTTAGCAAGACATGACTGGTATGAATTTTGCATCACAGTAAGAAATAGACACATAATTGGCCCCTAATATCATTAACTCCAGGGCTTATAGAGTGCTTTATATTGCAGGCCTATACTTACAGAAAAGGTGTATATGTGTGAAAAATGCACGTTTTGGTTTTGTGGTAAACAAGCTATATATCATATGATGGTTTGTAATAAAATTAGGAGAAATGATTTGTGTAAGGGAGCAGGAGCAGCTTAAAGCAATGTTCATAGTAACCATCTGCCCATTTGGCTCCAAGTCAAAAAAGACTTCCAGTGTTTCATGGTTGTGGAAAAGTAGAATTTGGAGGGTTTTTATTTGGAGTCGAAAAGCAGTCTGTGGCAAAATTTCCAGGTCTAGCAGCAGGCTATCAGTTGTGTGCTTGTTAACAGTAATAGAGGGTGGTCACAGCGCTCATGCCTGTAATCCCAGCACATTGGGAGACTGAGGTGGGTGGATCACTTGAGCTCAGGTGTTCGAGACCAGCCTGGGCAACATGGCAAAACACTGTCCAACAAAAAGTACAAAGATTAGCCAACTGTGTTGGTGAGTATCTGTGGTTCCAGCTACTCCAGAGGCTGAGGTGTGAGGATTCCTTGAGCACTGGAGGTGGAGGTTGCAGTGAGCCAAGATCATGCCACTGCACCCTATTCTGGGCCACAGAGCAAGACCCTGTCTCAGAAAAAAAAATAAAATAAATAAATAAATAAATAAATAAATAAATAAATAAATAAATAAAAGAGGGTGAGGAAACACAGTCACTAAGTAGAAAGAAAAACTCCGGTTGTACCGGAGCTTGATTTAGGTTGCTCTTTTTTTGTTTTTTGCAACCTCAACCTCAGTATGCTTATTCTAGTTAATTCTTGAATTTTAGAAGTAAGCAAATATAGCTGAATGGGAACTAATTTCTTTCTATTTTTCTTCTTCTTCTTCTCTCTCTCTCTCTCTCTCTCAGATAGAATGCTGCTCTGTCATCAGCTAGGCCAGAATGCAGTAGCCCAATCTTGACTCACTGCTATCTCTGCCTCTCCTGCCTCAGTCTTTTGAGTAGCTGGGACTACAGGCACACACCACCAAGGCTGGCTAATTTTTATGTTTTTAGTAGGCACGGGGTTTCACCATGTTGGCCAAGGCTGGTCTCCAACTTCTGACCTCAAGTGATCTGCTCGCTTTGGTCATAAAAGTTCTAAGATTACAGGCATGAGTCATTGCTCTTTAAAGCAGAAATTACTCTGTCCTCCTCTGCCCCTGACACAGGGGGTCCTTTGCTCTCTTCGCTCTCTTCTCCATTACAACTGTTTTCGAGAGAAGAGTTGCTAGCAGTATGTGCACCTCTTACACTCAGCTCTTGAGCTCCCTGCCCTCGAACCCTGTCCCCTACTGTGCATGGAAGGCACTGTTCCGAATTCAGAAACACGGAGCCCAGGAGAATCTGTGCAGGAAGGGGAGTGGGTGGAGTGGATGGGCATGAACTCTTCTTAATATTTACCTAATTATAAGAAATACAGATTGTGCCACTGTAATCCAGCCTGGCGCCTGGTGACAGAGTGAGACTCTGTCTCAATAAATAAATAAATAAATAAATAAATAAATAATATAAATAAATAAATAAACAACTACCAATAACCAAGAAAGAGATTTTTGTTATGTCTGACTGAGAAAGAAATGCCTCTCACCCTATTGTAGCTACGGTATAGCTCTGGTGCCCTGGGATATATACAGGATATAAGAAATCTATAATAGAAAAAAATTGATAATTTTTTTAGTTCATATAATTTTTACATTTTTTATTTAAATTTTAAATGTATTGTTACCTTTTAAGTTTGGGGTACATCTGCAGGCTGGTTACATAGGTAGATTTGTGTCATGGAGATTTGTTGTACAGATTATTTCGTCACCCAGGTATTAAGCCTAGTAATCATTAGCTATTTTGTGTGATTCCCTCCCTCCTCCCACCTTCCACTCTCTGGCAGGCCCTAGCGTGTGTTGTTTCTCCCCATGTGTCCATGTGTTCTTATCATTTAGTTACCAGTTATAAGTGAGAACATGCAGGATTTGACTTTCTGTTCCTACATTAGTTTGCTAAGGATGATGGCCTCCAGGTTCATCCACGTCCCTGCAAAGGACATAATCCCCTTCTTCTTAACGGCTGTATAGTATTCCGTGGTGTGTATGTACCACATTTTCTTTACCCAGTCTAACACTGATGGGCACTGAGGTTGATTCCATGTATTTGCCATTGTGAATAGTGGTGCAGTGAACATATGCATGAATGCGCCTTCCTAATAGAATGATTTATATTCCTTTGGGTATATACCCGGTAATGGAATTGCTGAGTCCATTGGTAGTCCTGTCTTTAGGTCTTTGAGGAATTGCCCCATGTCTTCCACAATGGTTGAACTACTTTATGCTCCCACCAACAGTATATAAGCATCCTTTTTTCATCACAACCTTGCCAGCATCTGTTAATTTTGTACTTTTTAGTAATAGCCATTCTGACTGGTGTGAAATGGTATCTCACTGTGGTTTTGACTTGCAGTTCTCTAATGATCAGTGATGTGGAGCTTTTTGTCATGTGATTGTTGGCTGCAGGTATGTCTTATTTTTGAAAAGTGTCTTTTCATGTCCTTTGCTCACTTTTTAGTGGGGTTGTTTGTTTTCCTGTAAATTTAAGTTCTTTATAGATGCTAGATAATAAACTTTTGCCAGATGCATAGTTTGTAAATATTTTCTCCCATTCTGTAGGTTGTCTGTTTACTCTGCTGATAGCTTTCTTTGCTCTGCAGAAGCTATTTCATTTGATTAGGTCCAATTTGTCCCTTTTTTCTTTTGTTGCAATTGCTTTTGGTGTCTTCACGAAATCTTCGCCCATGCTTATTTCCTGAATGTTGTTGCCTAGATTGTCTTCTAGGGTTGTCTTCTAGGGTTTTTATAGTTTTGGGTTTTACATTTAAGTCTTTAATTCATCTTGAGTTAGTTTTTGTGTATGGTGTCAGGAAGGGGTTAAGTTTTAATCTGTATATAAGGTAGCCAGTTATCTCAGCACCAAAAAATGATAATTTAAATATGAAGAAGAAAGAAAAATAGTGAAAATGCACTCATATATGCTATTAAATAAATAATACTTTGAGTAATTTTCATATTTTTATTTTACACACACTCCCCAATAGCCTATACATATGTATATTTGAATATATAATATGAAATGTATACATGTATATATGATTTCTTATATGGTATAAAATAATACTATGAGAATTAATGGAAGTAAAATTTATAAAGAAAGGAAATCTGTAGAAAGATTTTAGCACAAATATTTAAATAGTGTTGCCTCACAAAATTTCAGATGCAACTATCTATGAAAATTTATATACATGTCATATGTATTATAGACAAAACAAAAGTAAAGAATTGCTTAATTTTCTCACAACAAGACTATAAGTCTCAATGCAATTATGTTAAACGTTAAAGGGGAAAATGAGGACCTAAAACATTGCATTTAAAGTAAAAATATATAGTTTCCAAATAAGGGTTTGAGGCACTTCCTAAAAAGCAAAATATGCAATTTAGTACATTGATTTCATTATGTTTTTGAGGATATTTAGAGATTTTCACTGCTTTAGCTTTATTGTTTCAATTTGTTTTCTCCATTTTGGCATGCTGTATATGTGGCCTCCCTGAGACATCACTATGAATATTGAATATTGTAAGAAGAGCTCTTCAGAGCCTTAGGCAGGAAAGAAGTGGAGGAAGGAAAGATCCAGTCTGAGTGGTGCAGGGCTCAGGAAGAACTGCAGAGAAGAAACTCAGTGCTGGCCAGGGCAATGAGAAGGATGCGGAAGTGGGTACAGGGACAGGAGGCAAGCAGAGCCTTGTAGGAGCAGTTCAGAGTGGGATTCAATGACAGGGGTTATTGAGGGGGTTTCCATGGTGTGGCTTACCCTGTCTGTAGCCTCATGGCTCACTGCCCCGAGATTGGCATTGACGATGTGGAGGTCCTTGGTTATGCATTGTGGCAATCTTCTCATGGTCTAATTTGGCTTAATCACTTTTTTTTCTAATGGTGTCAGTTTTGCAAATGGATGAGACATGGCTTCTTTAAGATACGGAAACTATAATTATTGTCAGTAATATTCAGTACATTTTACTTATGCATGCTCTAATTTCATTTCCCCATCGTAAGAGTGAGTGTGGTTTTGGAGAGGGAGGGACATCATCCTGATTTCACGCTATGTGATTTTGGACTTGTTCAAAGGTTTAGTTTCTTTGTTAGAAAAACAGGGAGTTGGTGTGGGACAGATGTGACACACAGGAGCCCATGGCCTGTGAGGTCACTGAGACCGGGAGCTCCAGGTCTCCCTGGAGAACAAAGCCTCTTCTGAGTGTGGCCTGACCACGTCCTTCTGTGGACAGAGATACTACATTCAATTTGAATAGACATTAATTTTTTATTTTGTCGTTAAATTTATATGAAAAGTATTTTAAACCTCAAATTGTCATGGATATGGATGATTTCTCTTTCTTAATGGGCATTTTGAGCTCCTAATGTTTGTTGGGTGCAAGATATCTTGAAAGAGGTTCTTTAAATACATGTGGAGTGGAGCTTATGCATTTTTGAAACCCAATATACAAGTAATAAGAAATAACTCATATTTGAAATTCCTGTCACAATGCAAACATGGCCTTCGTGCTGATGGATAGGTTGCAAATGAATGATATCTGGGTTCCTAAATACCATGGAGCTCACACACCCGTCCTCCCGCAGAGAGTAAGATATAGCACAGCACTGCCCAGGCCAGAAATAGCTTGAGAGTCTAAATTCCTTCATGGCTTTTAGAAACAACAGTTGTACGGAGAAAGGTCTAAGTCATGGCAATATTGCCTAATGATACTTTTTTCTATGATGGTCATTTTATAATATTAATTTAAAGTTTTTCTTATTAAGCAATGGACTTTTGAACAGAAAAATATGTAATTAAAACAATAAAAATTATCCATAATCACACTAGACTGTGACAACCAAACTGTTAATCTTTTGATTTCATAAGCTTTTAATCTTTTTCCCTATGTACACAAAATATTTAAAAACCAAAGAAAATTATATCACAATGCATATATCAACTTAGTATCAATTTTATTCATTTAATATGCAAAGGTAACTTACTTATCCTTTGACTACAAGATCTTTCTATATGTCTGTATAATATTACATCAGGTGAATGCAAAATATTTTAAGTATTTTCTTATTGCATATTTAGATTCTTTGGCCCATATTCCTGTAGCTAAATGCTTATTTTGTGTATCCTGATTATTTCCTTAGGACAAATTCCTAATAGTGGAGTGTCAGTCAAAGGATATGTATGACATAAACATTTAGGTGTGTATTGTAAAATTATCCTCCACTAAGTTCTAAAATATGCATATTTACTGTCATAGTATAAGAAAACATAATTATTATTGTCATTTCAAAACATCTTTATCAGTTTAAAAGATAAACTATGCTATCCTCTTGTTAATAAAGGTGTATTTCTGTGATTACTCCCCCTTCTACAGAAAAGTAAATGAAGATTCAGTAAGTTTGAGTGAGTCGTGCATGGGTGTATAGATAACACATGTAGAAAGCGATCACTTCAATTTTCCATATTTGAGGTCCTCTCCGGGCCAGGTACAGTGCAAGGCACTAGAAATTCAAAACCACAGATAATGCCCTCCTGGGCCTGTAGAATGTCCTTGTTAGGAGGAGGGGCAAGGCCCATCCAGTCATAGCCCCAGGTGAGTGCGGGAGGGGAACTTGTAGAAATACTGTTGAGTCAAAGAAATCAATAGTAAAGATAGGCAGGGAGCAGGCAAAAAGGAGGCAAAAACGGCAGGTGGTGGAGGCGAGGAGGGCCCAGGGAGGAGGAGCCAGGATTGGCCACATTGATGCAGGCGGCACCTGTCATGGGCACGGGCATGGAGATCTGAGGGCTCGGAGGGGAGAACACCATTCGCCACCAATGTCTACTGTGTGGAAGCAAACTTAGGCTACATCTAAGCGTCCTAAGGGCAGGAGGGGAGGCAGAAAGAGAGAACAGAGGTCCTGGGTGGGAAGCAGAAACATTTCCTGAGTCAGTGAAAGTGCCCCAAACCTCCAGACCTGCCAGGGTTCAAGCAGGCAGCTCCAGATGCCAAAGCCTATAATCCAGCAGCTCAGGCTGACTTTGCCAGAGTAGTGTGAAGAGGCCCTGATTTTCCCCTTTGATGGATACTCATACAAAAGGCAGAACAGTTATTTGAAAAGCAGGAGATTCACACAGTTATAAGCACTTGGGAAGCACAAGAAAAACTGGCAAAAGGGGTCTGGGCCCTTCGATATTGACAGCCTTCTCCAGGAGCCCTGGCTGCAACAGAATGAGGACCCTCAGGGACAGAATGAGGAGGAGCCTCAGCGGGTATAAAAAGGAGGGAAGGACAACAAGACGAACAAAACACCACCCTCAGGACTGCGGAGAAGTTACTTCAGGAGATGCACTGATTCCACAGTTTTCTTTCCAGAGGTTGCTGTTTTGTGACTTTTTCTTCCTTAGGTGAAGGAATTAAGGGTCTTCTCCCACTGTCTAAATAAAGATATGCCTGTCATGAAGCGTGCTGTTACTTTGAAGGGGACAACCCTTTTCTAGCTTCAATATTTATTTCGTCTTTTGATGGGGAAACTTTTAGGGAAGCAGAAGACAGCTTACGCCTTGGGGGAGGCAACTTACATGGTTACTAAAAAATGAATTAAAATATTTAGTACATGTCCTGAATGTAACCCAGCCCTCCAGAGCTATTTTTCTCACTGTATGAGTCCATTTTCATACTGCTATAAAGTACTGCCTGAAACTGGGTAATTTTTAAAGGAAAGAAGTTTAATTGACTCACAGTTCAGCGTGGCTGGGGAGGCCTCAGGAAACTTACAATCATGGTGGAAGGTGAAGGGGAAGCAAGTTACCTTCTTCACGAGGTGGGTTTTAAATTTAGAGCCCTACTCTTGACACCTCTTTACACAGTCATGTGTCACTTAACAACTGATATATATTCTGAGAAATGTGTCCTTAGGCTGTTTCATCATTGTGAGGACATCATAGAGCGTACCTACACACACCAAGATGGTAGCACCTACTACACACCTGGACTGTATGGTGTGGCCTATTACTTCCAGGCTACAAACATGTGTACCAGGTTACTGTACTGAATATTGCAGGCAATGGTGAGTATTTGTGTATTTAAACCCATCTAAATGTAGGAAAGGTACAATGTGGCTGGGCACGGTGGCTCACTCCTATAATCCCAGC
The DNA here is from genome assembly GCA_004027715.1 of Plecturocebus donacophilus. NCBI lineage: Eukaryota > Metazoa > Chordata > Mammalia > Primates > Pitheciidae > Plecturocebus > Plecturocebus donacophilus. Next base: position 21,523 of record PVKP010006272.1, read on the forward strand.
ACTTTAGGGGCTGAGGTGGGCAGATCACCTGTGGTCAAGAGTTCGAGACCAGTCTGGCCAACATGATGAAATTCCATCTCCACTAAAAATACAAAAATTAGCTGGGCATGGTGGCGGGCACATGTAATCCCAGCTACTCAAAAAACTAAGGCAAGAAAATCACTTGAACCCAAGAGGTGAAGGTTTCAGTGAGCCCAGATCACGTCATTGCACTCCAGCTTGGGTGACAAGAGTGACACTGTCTCAAAAAAAAAAAAAAGGAAAAAAAAACTGAAAGAAAAAATAAAATAAAAATAAAAGGTACAATGTAATATGATATAAAAGGTAAGAAACGGTACACCTATATAGGACACTTACCATGAGTGGAGCCATGTATAGAGAAAATTAAAATCTTCTTTCTGTAGGCTTATACAAATAATAATAATAGCAAAACAATAATCCAAAAATTGTTGCACAGATAGAAAAGAGTGATGGAATTTATCTGCTGATTTCAGAATCCCATCATGGAGGGTTTTCCCTTGGGGATAGTAATAGCCTTACAACCTCCTTCATCTTCACATTTCTAGGCTATGTCTGGCCTAGAACTCTCAAGGATTTGTATTAAGCCCAAAGGAAATCCTGTGAAAGATAACCCTCTGTTTTAGTCCAGTTCTGTTGCATACTAGAATACTTGAGACTGAGTGATTTATAAACCACAGAAATTTGTTTGGCTTATGGTTCTGGAGGTTGGGAAGTCCAAGAGCATTGCACCAGAATCTGAGGGGGGTTTCATGTTGCCTCACTCTGTGGTGAATTGTGAGAAGGCAAGAGAGCAAGAGGACAAAAGGGTAAGAAGGTACTAAATTCACTTTTATAACGAGCCCACTATTGTGATAACTTAACCCACTCCCACAATAACCATGTAAGGTCATTCATAAGGTCAGAGTCTTCTTATTAGGCCTCACCTCTCAATACTTTTGCATTAGAAATTAAGTTTCCAACACATAAACTTTGGTGAACACATTCAAACCAAAGCACCCTTGATGTGTGAAGCCAACAGTCTCCTAAACATGTGGTCTGGGAGTCATTTTGCCACATCATGAGGGGATCTAGCCCAACACTACTGCCATTACCATAAGCTTTAAAAAAGTAGAAGCCATTTTCTATGATAGAACACTTAAAAAGCAACTGATACTTAATGGAAGTGAATTTGTTTATTGTCAATGATGCTTAGGAGAATTATGTCCTCATTCCAAATAACACCAGAAAGAATAAAATTTTGCTAAGCTGGACTGTGTCAGAAACATTTGAAACAAATTCTTCAGTGTCTAATACAGTAACAGCAGACCACCTGTGGCTATTTAAATTTAAATTAATCATAATTAAATATAATTAAAAGTAAAATAGCCACATGTGGCCAATGCCACCATCCTGGACAGACAGCACAAATACACAGCATGTCCATCCTTGCAGAATGTCTATTGCTTAGTGCTGGTATACATTATGTATGGTTGACTGCAAAAGCACTCTGGAATTCTTGCCATCCCTGTTCAGACCCTTTTAAAATGTAATTTTGCAGGAGTTCCATGAAAAGTTAACACCTGTTTCTCCACCCCTTAAATCTGAGCTTGCCATATGACTTGCTTCAAGTCACATATGGGAATATGGTTAAATTCATAAAAGCCCTGACAAACATCTGTGCATGGCCACTCACTCTAGCTACTCTTGGTTCCCATACTTCCTGATGTGTGTCTTTCAGGTTCTAGGCATCCAAGCTGTTCCTTTATCTCTTTAAGCCTCCTATGGCTATGCTAGCACCTCTCTCTCTGCCTGAAAAGTACTTTGCCCCTACCCAACCATCTGATATCTTCTCAGATATGAAGACTCAGCTCAAATTTCTCTCTCTGTACAGCATCTCTGATTGTTTTTTTTTTTCTTCTTTTTCATGCCCCTAGCATTTTGCATAGGCTTTCAGATGGGAAATGAGCAGACTATAATATAACTCCTTTGCTCAGCTCTTCCATCCTTCTAGACTGAGCATCTCGGTGGGAAAAACTTGATCTTATTCATGTGTGTATCCCTTGCCTCTGTTATGATTCTTGGCACTGTGAATAAGTACCTTGTAAATCCACAATAGACAATTGAAAACACTTTACAAATTCATTCTGCACTTCATTTAACTTCTTGTAAGTTTCTTAAATGGAGGCAATCCATACAGTAACAAACATCTGCCACCCAATTCCCCTCTCTAATCTGTTAACATTGCTCTGTGCTCCAAAATCTATCTAAAGTACTATGAAGTTTTTATATACTATACTGTCAGTTATCCTGATTCTGACAGTCCAATAATTTCAGACCACAAAGATTAAAAACTGTGGCCTAGTGGGTATAGCCTCCTGAACTCTGTTACTGGAGTCGTGCTTGCTCTAAGTCCTTCTCTTCACCCAGCTTTGTTCTTCAGAATCATGACTTAAGATGGCTCTACAGAATATCCTCACATGGAGAAGACTCCTAGGAGTGAACACATGAGCTTTGGAATAGCCTGTCCTCTAACCCAAGTGCCCAGACTCATTTTGCAAAATGTTGAAAGAACATGGTTCTGGAGGTTGGGAAGTCTAAGAACATTGCACCAGCATCTGAAGGGGACCTTCATGCTGCACCACCTTGTGGTAGAAGGTGGAAGAGCAAGAGAACAAGACGGCAAGAGAGTGAGACATTACTACGTTCAACTTGAGAAGCTTGAGTTTAGCCCTGGATTATCTACTCTATGTACTCATGTTTTATCCTTCCTTAAGGAAGAAGATTAATCTCTCTGTGTCTTGGTTTACCCATCTCTAGATGAAGGTAATGACAGGCTTTCAGAGTTATGTTAACAACTGCAGACTGTGCATGCATATGTTCAGCTGTGTGTCTACTCCAGTGCCTGGTACTTTGGCAGAGCTTAACATGTAGCCACTAAGGAATACCTAGAATCCAAAATGTGTTACCTGTTAGGATACTTCTTAGGTGTGTGACTGCTCCTGTCAGAAGCCTCCTGTGGCCCAGAGAAGTATGTCTGCCTGCCTTTAGAATCTTCTGAGCGTCTCATTGGGTTTGGAAAATCCTCGTGTTCTAAACTGACAGAGATTGGGAAGCCTTTAATTTTTGCATAACACCTGTTTTCCATATTTTTTTTCTGGATATTACAGCTGAGATCATGCCAAACGCCACCCACCAGGAGATAGTCTAGCCCTAATATAAGAGATGCTCAAGGGAAAATCTAAGATACAATGAAAATGACAAATCTACCAATTCTAGTCAAATTCTGGGTCTAGAAATTTTTCAATCAAATTTTACTGCTTCAGAAAAAAGCATTTGTGACATTTAGCTAATATCATTTAGAAAGCTGATAGGAGACAGGTATAGAGAAAATTAAAATCTTCTTTCTGTAGGCTTACACAAATAATCATAGCAAAATAATAATCCAAAAGCAGTTGGGTTATTACTAAATAATAAATTTATATTATTATTATTATATATATAACAGATAGAAAAGAGTGATGGAATTTAATGGGTCTGCCCAGAAAGCAAAGGAAATATTTGGAAGTCATTGACCTCTTGGCTTCAGGGATGATTTTCATACTCCACAGCATATGGGGCTCCATCTGAATGGTACTTGGAAACATCTGTCTGCACCTCCCACCCAGCACATTGTCTCCACCATCTTGCCTGGTGATGGAGCTCAACCATCCCACAGAAACAAACACTTTCTGGATACATTCTCTCTGGGTTAGCCTGACTTTTAAAGAGAATTTTTTTTTTCCCTTTCAGATCCTTGTTAAAATACAGTGAATAATTATTAGCACTGATGAGTACTTTTAATTTATTACGATTATTAAATATCCTTATTTACTGACATTTAAGGCTGTATGCAAATAAGCAATCTGTTCAGCAGTTGTGACGTAGTGACACTGAAAGTGTAAAAACCAAGAAGCCTGAGTCTGTCCCTGGGCTCTGCCAGTGCTGAGCTGTGTGATCAAACCACATTCTCTTTCTTGACTTTGATTCCCCAGTGGTAAAATGAAGGGCTTGGATTAGTGATATTTCATATCCTCTTCCACCCTGACATTCCCTGATTCTATAGGTTCCTGGTGATTTCTCAAGAGAAGGAAAGACAGCCCCAGTTAGTACAAATTTTGAAGAGACAAGAGAAAGGAAATGAAGAGAATGAAAGTCTAAGGCCTGGAATTGGGGAGAGGAGTGACACCAGGGCAGAAGCTCCCTAAGCAATTTGATGTCCTTGGGATCGAGGCACCAGAAGCTAAGGAGGCACCAGAAGCTAAGCTGTTGGAGGGACCTAGCCTTAGGGAAGGGATTGGGAGGAGGGACGTGGGAGCCACTGAGAGACAAGTACTATTTCCTTCCCAGGGTGGCCTCAGGCTGGCTTTACCCCAGATCCATCTTGCCAACATTTATAGGAAGTGGGATTTGTGAGGTTTGGAAATTCAAATAATTTTTAAAGGACCTGAGAGAAATAGCTGGGCTTATAATTATGCTAATAAAAGCATTATAGACATCAAACTGGGGGATGCCTCAGAAATCCTCCCTAACCCTTACATTGTATAGAGGGGAAACCCAACCTCAGAGAGGTGAATCAGCTTGCTGCGAGGCAGGCAGCAGGCTGCAAATAAATTAAAAAAAAAAAAAGGGACCATCCAAAGATTTAATTTTCCACTTCAAAATGCTAAATTAGAATATATAATTTTACATATGCATCTCAACTGCAATCTTTATTGTAAAGCAACATTTACAGAAAATATAACATGTGGAATTAACTTAGTCTTACTTAACCGACTGATAGGCACTAGCTTTCAAATGTCTAGCCTCAGTCACCTTTGGATGCCGAGTGTCCAACCCCAGGGGCATGCCCTCCACTGGAGTGGGCTCCTGAGGCCACTGCTGGCTTAATCCCACATGCAAAGCAAACAAATCGCTTCACATTCTGATGCTGGCCATGTGCACACTTTTCCTTAAAACCAAAAATAAGAGATTTTTAGGTTTTCGGGTTCAGTGTAAGAAAAGCAGATGAAGGAAAGAAAGAATGAGCAGATGAAGGAAAAAAAGAGTGGAGGGTGAGGGAGAGGAGGAAAAAAAGGGATAGAGGAAGAGGAGGAAAGTGAGAGTTGGTAGGAGAGGTACAGTTTCAGGAACTTGAAGTAGCCATGACATTTCTGAACATAATTAGAAAAATGCTGTTATTTTCCCAAAGAATAATACAGATTTCTTCAAGGAGAGCATTCCTGTTAGTTCGTGTAGGTCTTCCATTTTCCAGACACGCACAGATCCAATCTGCCTCACTTTGGGCTACTTGATCCCGAAGATGAATTGCTTTAATTCACCATTGCCAGGATAAAAACAGCAAAGCTCTCTAGTTTCAGAATTGGAAGCCATAGGAAACAGAGGAGGGCCGCGATAGCACTGGGGACCCTCAGCGGAGCTTCCGGAGCCAGGGGCTGGCAGCTGCCCTTTTCAGAACCCTCCTTGAGGGCTCCCCTGCACCTTCCAGCCCTCAGATGCCTCCCGGAGGGGGTTCACTGAACTTGCAGCCTCTTAACCTCAGCCTTGGCTTATGGCTGTGACCTGTGACCTGTCATGGGCTCACCACTTTGTGTCTGCCCCAACAACATAAAGATTAAAATTTTAAAAGAACTCTGCTCTGCAAAGGACTTTTGGCTAAGAAAACTCCCTTTTCCTTCTACAGTGTGAAGGAGAGACCCTGGGTGGATGGAGTGGAGTCCAGTCCCGGGGACCAGGTTGAGGTGTGTGCCACAGTGGGGATGGAAAGGAAAGTGGTGGGGGCGCTGGGCCCTGATGGTGAGAAGAGGAAGGCTCTGCACAAACCTGAGGGAAGAAGACTATAAACAGAACCCAGAACGGCACCCGCTGTGTTTCAGGGTTAACCCTATTTATCAGAGGCGTCCTGCGAGGAGAATGCTTTCTAAAGGACACTAACGTCTGTGGAGCTTTTGTATGTCAGGTGCTGCATTCAGTGAATGTCCCACATATTGACTTGTTAAACATATTTTTCTCATAGATCTGAAGTTACTGGTATAACTCAGGGCCAGGATTTTGTCAACTTTAACTACTTAGTCAGCAATGTGGTATGGCCAGGAGATGGACAGCAAATGTGAATTCAAACTCAGACAGGTGCACACATCATCTGAGCTATTTGAACCATCTTTATAAAACACAAGGCATGCTCAGGGGCTCGCTAGTGTCTTCTCCTCCTCCAGCTCATCTCCATCGTGCACGCTGCATGCATCCCAGCAAGGTGAAGCTGCTCTTTTAGAAGCCATCTTCGCCTCACTCTACAGATCTGAGCTTCAGGCAGGAAGTTGGAAAATCACCTTACATTTCTGGGCCTCAGTTTATTTGTGATGTGAAAATGACAATATATACCTTATGGAATTATTTAATGATAAAATCACCTGCCAGCACCCACAAGTCATCAACAAAACCTAGGAGTGGTCCCCACCACGTCTCCCCAACAACGACTGTTGTGAAAGGTTCATATTTCCAGCGCAGCACCTCCTTAATCTGGATGACAGGAAGACGGAGCCTGTAAAAGCCCACAGGGCTGGTGATGTGAATTTAAACTGAGTGACATATTATCTTAAAATCTTAACATTACAAGAAAGGGGAAATACTGCTTTTCATTAGGTGAACTAATTTAGCAACCAGAAGTCAGTTATTTTCCTAAAACTAAACAAAGCAAATCTCATTTAGCTGAATTCTCCAGGTGGAGATTCTCTGCCTCTGAGCCCTGCATTCAGCCTCACCCCCCGAAGCACTGCCCAAGCCCCTTGCCTTCCTCCACCACGATTTCTGCCACTTCCCCCCATCTCACTGGGGCTCCCGGAAGGCCAGCTCTGCTCCTAGTTAAGGACAGGAAAAGAATGAGGTGAAGTTGTTGCTATTTGCTATAGATGTCCCTTCCATGAAAGATCACAGGCAGCGTGTCTACATTTTTACAATGTGGTTCTGTATTTTCAGGGTTTTCTGTCTCCTTTAGTTCCTGCTCCAAACTCCCTAGTTGCAGACTGCATTCAACCTAATGAGGCCTCTTACTACCTCTCGGAGCAAATGCTGGGGTCTTATGCCCACCTTAACATGCACGACCTAGTGACTTGTTCCGAACTCTCCTTTTCAGTTAAAAATCATCATGGTCTAGATGTGCTTCTGTAACTTATACAATAAGAGGATCTGCTGTCCAAGAAAGCACTTTTAAAAATGAAATATAAGGTCTTGTACATTAAAACCTTAAAACAATTTCTAAATTCTAAAAAGTACAAATTAGACATGAACTACATTTTCAAAGCCATAGTCATGTGGGGAGGGGGGGACCCCCACAGTGTGAGGTTTCTAAGTCATAGACAAGAGAGCAGAAATATGAGAAAGATCTGTTGTCTTCCAGGGAGCAGTATTTCTTTTAATTTTTCATTTTGATTACACTAAGATCTCCCAAATGTGTTTTTGGTAAAGTGGCTTGAACATTTAAGGTTTCTGATTTTGAAAGATGAAGCAATTATCATTTTTCTTTTAAAATTTAAAAAAGAAGTTGTAGGACAGTTGAAGTAGAGGAGTTATGTTTCAAGAATCTTCCATCTCTACTTTATGGGGTACTCCATCCCCCTTACCCTGTACTGGTGACAGAAGTGATTGGATTTGGTTATTGGTGGGGCTGGAGGCAGGGAGGTGAGGAAGACTCTAGAGTTACCACTGACTTTCAGAGTTTTAACCTGAAAATTTTTAAAAAGGCTAGTGCCATTTTCTAAATATCCTACACTGAAAGAAGAACAGGTTTAGGAGAGTGGGGAATTTTGAGTTCACTTTGGTTGGGCTAGTTTTGAGGCACCTGTGAGGCACGTCACTGGAGATACTGAAGCGGCTGTGACAGACTCAGGGCAGAGCTGCGAAGCATCTAGCTCGGAGGCTCACGCTGGAGGGCACCAGAAGGCAGCAGGTGAGTGAGGCCACTGGCGTGGGTGAAGGTACTCAGCGACCCAAGTTATTTTGAAAATCAAGATGCTCCTGAGGACTCCAACATTTAAATGAAAGCACAGAGAAGACAATGTTTTAAGAAGAGAGTGGTCTAGCCAATAACCCATGTTGAGGGTTTGTCTTATCTGGGTTGCTGTAACAAAACTGCCATAGACTTGGTAGATTAAACAACACACTTATTTCTAACAATTCTGAGTGCTAGAAAGTCTAAGATGAAAGTGTCTGTCAACTGGCTTCCTGGAGAGGATGCTCCTTCTAATTTACGGATGGTCACTTTCTCCCCTTCTTGCTTTGTCCTTATATGTCAGAGAGAGAGAGAAAAAAATTACCTCTCTCTCGCTCCTTCTTAAAAGGGCACTAATTCCATTCACAAACATTGCAATCTTATGACCTAATTGCCTCCCAGAGGCACTGTATTAGTCAGGGTTAACCAAAGGACAGAACCAAGAAGATACATGTATATATTAAAAGGAACTTATTAGGCTCACAACAATTACAAGGTAAAGTCCCACGATAGGCCATCTGCAAGCTGGAAAGAGAAGCTGGTAGCATGGCTCAGTCCAAGTCCAAAAGCCTCAAAACCGGGGAGCTGAAAATGCAGCTCTCAGTCCAGGCCCCAGGAAGCTGCTGGTTCAAGAGTCTGGGTTCAGAACCCAGAGTCTGATGTTCAAGGGCAGAAAAAGAGGAAGCAAGCATTTGGCACAGGAAGGAAAAAGAGAGACAGGAGACTCGGCAAGCTGCACCTCCTTCCTCTTCTTCCACCTGCTTTGTTATAGCCTGGGTAGTAGCCGATTGGATGGTATCCACCCACATAGAGGGTGTGTCTTCCTCTTCCAGTCCTCTGACTCAATCAGCAATCTCCTCTGGCAACACCCTCCCAGACACTCCCAGAAACAATACTTTACCAGCTATCTAGGCATCCTTCAATCCAGCCACACTGACACCTAATACTACCCATCACAGTCCCCACATCCTAATACCATCCCACTGGACATCAGGGCTTCAGCATACGGATTCACAAGGAGAGGTACAAGCTTTCAGTCCACAGCGAGGATTCAGGAGATGATGATACCAAAGTGTTCCTGAAACTGCAAGAGAAAACAATGACGGTGGTATGATGGGGTCGCGGATAGCCAGCCGAGGTGAGGATATGTGTGGACGGTGAAGGATGGAGAAAGCAGAATTCATTTCAGGCTGCTCAGCTGAGAGGCATAGGAAAGATTGGTTGAAGGCTGGAAGGGACATTGGATTTAGAGATATTATAACATGTTAAACATAGGAAATATTTGGGCATGTATGAGTGCTTACACAGAGGAAAAGGGAGGTCTATCAAAGTCGAAAGTAAAGACAATGATGAAGGGAGTAAAAATTCTGAGAGATTCAAAAGAAAGGGCTGACTTGGGCAGGAGATGGGTCCAAGATGGTAGAAGATGCCTGGAGTAATGTGGAAAAAAAATAGGAACGGGGTGTCATAGACACACAGGGGCTTCACATTCAAGTTTCCACTCTGCCTCTTTCTAACAGCAATTGTCAGGAGTTGAGCTGGGCTCCCCAAAAGATGCTGAAGTCCAAACCCATAGTATCTCAGATTGTGACCTCATTTGGAATAGGGTCTCTGCAGATGACCAAGTTAAGATGAGGTTATTAGGATGGACCATAGGAGATATGAGCATGTCCTCACAAAAAGGATAAATTTAGACCCAGACACACATGGTGGAAGACTTTAGGAAGACACAGTGAAGCCAACCATCTACAGCCCAAGGAATACCTGAGGGAACAAAAGCTAGGAGAGAAGCAAGAAATAGACTCCTCAGAGCCTGCAGAAGGAATTGATCTGCCAACACTGTGATCTCAGACTTCTGGCCTCTGGAACTGGGAGACAATAAGTTTGTATCTTTTAAGCTGCCAGGGTGTGACACTTTGTAATGTCAGCCCTGGAAAACTAGTAATCTTGGTTCTTCATTTAAAATTCAGTCATTTCTAAATTCGAAGGATTTCTGTAGAGGTTAAATAAGGTACTATACAAAAAGTATTTAGTAGGCACTCAATAAAAGTTTCCCATGAATCTAGTTCAGGTTTAGGTGATAATTATAAATGCCTCTCATTAAACATCTATAATTAAAGCCTTTATTGTTAATTACATTAATTATCCTAATAGGAACAGCTGGAGAAACAATCACAACACTCATTTAGCAAAACAGTTCTGGGTCACACTTCAATTGGCAGGAGCAGGGCTATTTCAGCTTTGTGCTGCTCCTGCAGGACTCCCTGCCATGGAGCCTGCTGCATCTTTGCTGAAACAACAGCAAGGGGAAGTGAGGTGAAGCCCAGCCCAGCTGCAGAGGTGGCTTCCTGAGGAAAGGGGCTTCAATTACTTCTTGCCAGGGTATCCACAAGGTAGGAGGAACATGGGGACCTTGTCTCAGGGGGCTCAAGTGTGGCATGGTGAATCCCCAAGAATTAACAAGCTGTATTTTTCTTAAGAGACAGGTTCTTGCTCTGTTGCCCAGGCTGGAGTGGAGTGGAGTGATTATAGCTCAGTGCAGCCTTGACCTCCCTGTCTCAAGTGATCCTCTTACCTCAGCCTCCCAAGTAGGTGGAACCACAGATTCATGCCACCATGCCCAGCTAATAATTTTATTTATTTTTTCATAGAGATAGGTTGTCACTACGTTGTCCAGACAGGTCTCAAATTCCTGGTCTCAAATGATTCTCCTGCCTCAGTCTTCCAAAGCTCTGGAATTAGAGGCATGAGCTACCAGCCCCAGCCAAGTTGCCATATTTTGATCAGGAAGAAGCAGCAATAGAAGATGTTATTGCAAAGTAAGCCTTGCCAATATACGAACCATATTATGTATGCTTGGCTTGTAAAATTTTCTGGTTCTCTTTGAGTAAAGTATCTACTAGCCTACTTGGCAAAGAGAAGGAATAATGAATTATATTCACTAACATTTGTAAAATGTCGGCTATGTGCCAGACATCATTCTAACACACACACACACACACACACACACACACTCACATGCACACGTTTATGTGCTTTGCTAATCCTTACAACACTATGAAAAACCATTTTTATTAACCTATGATATGGTTTGACTGTGTCTCCACCCAAATCTCACCTTAAATTTTAACTCCTATAATTCCCATTTGTTGTGGGAGGGACCCCGTGGGAGCTAATTGAATCATGGGGGTGGTAACCCTCATGCTGTTCTTGTGATAGTGGGTGAGTTCTCACAAGAGCTGATGGTTTTATAAGGGGCTTTTCTCCCTTTTGCTCAGCATTTCTCCTTGCTGCTGCCATGGGAAGACCGACCTGTTTGCTTCCCCTTCTGCCACGATTGTAAGTTTCCTGAGGCATCCTCAGCAATGCTGAAACTGTGAGTCAATTAAACCTCTTTTCTTTATAAATTACCCAGTCTCTGGTCTGTCTTTATTGGCAATGTAAGAACAGACTAATGCACCAAATTTTACAGATGAGAAAAGATAGGCACAGAGTTACTTAGGTAACTGCCCATGGTCCTTGGTCATGTAGATAATAAGCAGCATTTGGTAGTTTAATTCTTCTTTACCACGTCCCATGAAAACTGAATCTGGAAAATTACCAACTGAGAGATGAAATATGGGTGGAAACATAGATTTCGATTTCTTGGGATTGAGATATCTGCAGGATTTTTGTGAAGATAGGCAGCCAGAAGGTGATTACATAAGTCTGCCATCAAGAAAAGATGCCAAGAACCCAGCGTGCATATACAGACTTGTTCAGCCATTAGGAAATTTGAGAAGTACATAAAAAGACAAAGGATGGAAACACACACTCTCTGCTATCTTCAAACACATCCTTAAGATCTGGAAGTAGAGGGCTACAAAGGGAGAGAGATAATACATGAATTAAAATACACACACAAAGCTGAATGCTGGAGCAATTATTGATCCATATGTGAAATAATAAATTTTAAGAGCCTTGATTTTAAAGTTTGAAAGGCAAAGCATTAAAGCATTTTAAAGAAAATCTGGGAGAATATTTTTATGACTGCTGGGATATGGAAGTCTTTTTTAAAGAAGACTTTAAAATTGCAATCTATAAATTTAAAAAACAGTAAATTGGCTCTATTAAAATTGAAATGAATATCATAAACAAAGTTCTAAGACAAGCCACAGGCAGAATAAAGATATTTGAAACTCAGAAAGCATGAAAGAGGTTAATAAGCAGAACACATGAAGAACTACTATAAACCCGTAAGTAACCAAAATAGAAAAAATACAAATAGAAAGGAGAATCTGAATAGCTAAAAGATACGGTGAAATTCTCAGCCTCATAAGAAATGAAAGAAATGCAAAGTAAAACAATGAGACGTCCTTTCAAAACTATAAAACGAGGAAAAATGTAAAGGTTTGACAATTTCAAAAGTTGAAGAAAATATGTAGCAAAAGGAACTCTCATGCATGACTATCAGGAAGATCAATTGGTAGAAGTAATTTGAAAAATAAGTCTGCTATTTCTAATAAAGCCAAAAATGTATGGATACCATGACCTAACAATGATACCAGTTAAACTTAGAAAAGGTCGACATATTGGTCTAGGAGACACATAAAGACTATCTATATGGTGTCACTAGGAGCGGCCAAAATGTCCAGCAAAATAATGATGAATAAATATGAACGAGGGCTCGTCATACAATGCTATGTTATACAGCAGTTAACATTAATTGTCTAGAACTACATGTAGTACCAAAGATGCATCTCAAAAATATAATGCTGAATTAAGAATCAAGAAGAAATGCATGTTGTACAGTATGAATTCATGAGATCAAGTTAAAATTATATTAAATATTACCTGTTATTTATAAATATACTCTAGTTCAACTTTAAAAACATTCATAGGAGGAGGAACAAAAATTCGTTAAAGTAGTAAACTCTGAGAGAGATGAAAATGGAATTGAGAGGAGGAACACTCAGGGGATGCCAACGATCCTTTTCAAATATTTCTAAAGTTGGGTGTTTATTGTAACATGGTCCCTGTTTCTGTGTGCCTGAAGTAGTTCACGTTTTCATCAGCAGCAGAAGCAACACTTCTCAGCCGTTGCCCGGTGAAATTTTTCTGGACTTCTGCCCACGCCCATTCCCATCTTCACTCCTTGATGCATTTTACTCACTTGCTGCCATCTGACTCTGGATCTAAATTGCAATCTGACTCTGGATCTAAATTGGTCTTCTGGAATTTTGATTCCATGTTAGTCAAGGTTCTTCATAAAAACAGAACCAACTGTGTGTGTGTGTGTGTGTGTGTGTGTGTGTGTGTGTGTGTGTGTCTGACTTATTTTAAGGTATTGGCTCACACAATCATGAAGTCTGAGAAGTTCCACAACCTGATGCCTGTGAACCGGAGCACAGGAAAGCCGGGTGCAGCTCCAGCTCAGTCCTGAGACCTGAGCACCAGGGGAGCCAGTGGCATAAGCCCCAGTCTGAGTCGGAAGGCCCCAAAACTAACAGCAGTCACGTCTGAGGGCAAGAGAGGATGGATGTCCAAGCAAAGACAGCAAATTCACCCTCCCTCCACCTTTCTGCTGTCATCCAGCCTTCCACAGATTGACTGATGTCACCTGCCTTGGCAAGGGTGAATCTGGTTGGGCTCAGTCCACTCTATCACATGCCAAGGTCTTCCAGAAACAGCTCGCAGACACACCCAGGCAGAATGTCTTACCAGCCATCTGGGCATCCCTTGGCCAGTCAGGTTATTGTGTAAAATCATCCCTCACAGGTGCTGTCTTGATGAATTCATCTAACGTCAGCTCTTTCTCTGGTGCTGCTTCCTGCCGAGAGACCTCAGCCCTGTTTCTGCCAGGCTCTGTGCTGCTCTGTCTGAGACAAGCACACCAGGATGAGGAAACTTTGAGCAATGATACCCTGGCCACAAACTTATTTTTTTTCACACAAATGTTAATGGAATCCTTATAGAGCAGAAGGAAGAAGAACTGTTATCACACATTAAAAGTAACATTAAGAGAAACTAGAGAAATCGAAGAGTGGTATCTTAGAATCTAAGGGAGGGAAGAGAGGGTAGAAGATACGGCAAAAGTCAAACCAGCATGGGTCATAAAGGAAGACATTCATTCTGACAAATGGAATGGGGGCACAGATTGAAAGGGAGAGGAAATAGTGAAAACTTAGCTCTTCCAAAGTGGAAAATCAGCTCCTCTTCTCTCCAGTATGGAGGCTCTAAGCGTGACACAAACAGTCATCACTTTCTCAAGAAATGCTACTGCCTTTTATGAGAACACTACCAAAATATCTGTACAAATGTATGATGCCTCCAAAGTGATTTGTACCACATGGGAAGGGGAATGTGTATGGAATGAGTAGAAGACAGTGAGGAGAAAACAACTGAAGATCCATGAATATCCAACTTAGAAATACCCCACCTGGATGTACCATGGAGGAGGATTCCAAAGAGGAGGGAAATAAGAAATGGAGTCAGATCACACACAGGAATGGCGTTGGTTTGTCATAAAGAACAGCTTCTCCCCTGAGATAAGCAAGAAGGAATCAGGGAGGTGGTGAGTTATTATGAAGTATTGAGGTGGGGGAAGAAAAGAGTTGAAGGGAGGAAGGGAATTCACCTTTAGTAACGTCTAAGATCCCTGAAATAAGTTAAAGATTACATTGAGAATGTGAAGGTCACTGATTCAGTTAATGTCAAGAGAAGTCTCAAAAAATTGGTGCAGTCAGTTCGGGGAATGGGAGACTAACAAGGAATCAACTGCTGAAGGCCAGATTGAGTTTGAAAGTTTAAAAATCAGTCACGGAGCTCATGCACACATTTGTGTGCAGAGCTTGGCAGCTGAGCAGCAAGGCTGGTTTGATCTAAAGATGGAGCTTGGCAATACTGGGCAGACAAGCATGGGGAAGCACAGATGATGGTGGGTACAGTCCCTGTGATTCGATTATCCTGTTTTCCTGCCAGTGTCCAGACGTACTGGCTGTTTAGCCCTTTCTCAGAATCTAGCTACACGCTGGGTTCAATGACCTTGTTAGGCAGCTGGTGGGGAAGGCTGGCTAGGTGATCTCCTAAAATGAATCTCCTGTTTATGCTTTGGAATACTGGATTCCTCTTTTTTTCCCCCTGATCTGTTCTGGTTTTGGCATCATATTTGATTCTAAGCTGGTGGGTTGGATTTGCTGTGGATTCGCTCTGTACAACTCTGCCTGCCTCAGCTAATACTCTTCCTTGTACCACTTCTCCTCGAGTCACAGCAACATATTTTTGAGGATTGTTCGTATTTAGGAATATAAATGGAGGTAGCTCTGAGATGGGGCATAGCACATTTTCACTCACTTGGAAACATCATTAACAGCTGCAAGCTTCAATTTCCAGGCAAATTTCCAGGCAAAACATCCAGGGTAAAAAGTTGCTGGGCAGAATTCTTTTAGAGAAAAAGGAGAGACAGAGTAGGGAGGATAAACTTTATTAGTTTGGTTGTAATGAGGGGGACAAAGCACCCAGAGCAATCAGGAAAGCACATGTCTATTCAGCTGTCAAAGTTCATGGGTCCCCGCAGCATCACTAGTCTGATCTGAAACATAAATACAGCAAGGATGAGTATCATTCTCATTATGATTTTACTGAGTCGCAGTCAGGCAGTTCATGCTTAAAAGACAGAAGGAGAACCTGCGTCTCAGAAATGATACACTTTATTATGAGTTGGAGATGAATCTTTACAGTCAAGCTTGTGTCCTATCTGCTTCATAAGACCAAATCCCATCAATTTTACCAGGGCCTCGAGTCCACAGACTTGCCTGGAGCTCCTGCTGTGCATCAGGCATGGACTTATTTGTGTTGTTCTGTCAATCTGGTGGAATTCCTCCAGCTTTGCTAGAATAGCTTCTTCTGGAACAAGCCAGCAATTGTGCATCCACTCAAAATGTTCTGAAACCAGTAACTTGTGTGGGAAATAAGGCATCTGATAAACAAATTAAATATCTCATGGCTTTCCTGAAATTCTGAAAAGAATAACTGACTAATTTCAAATTAGTTCTTCTACCTTTATCAATGATGGGTATCTGATTCAATTGCTTTGCTGGAAAACAATATAGCTTTCCTTCACAGACTATTTTCAAAGAGCTCATAACATTAAGAAACTCATTTGCTGCTTTATCAAGACCCCTATGGAGTCAATTTATACAATGCACTCGAATAGCTTCCCATTTCATGAGAAATGTTAGACTAAATTTTTACTAAGTATCTTTTATTATCACAACAGATATTTATACTGCATTCGTGTTGGTGTATTTATGCTTAGAAAATGTGAGTCTGATCGGTGAGGTTGAAACAAAACCATTTTGTTTTATGGATTATAATTATTTTCTCATAAACCCAATTCTATAAATGCATGGATTTGAACATTGTTGGACTGATTAATTGGCAGTTCTTTCAAAATTTGGGCTCAATTTATTCTGAGTTGTTTGAGCTCCATCAATTTTTGTGCCTGCTTTTCTAAAATTAAGTGCTTTAACATTTTCTTCGCCTCTTTTTAAATTTAATTTGAAGTTGTATATATTTTACTGTTTTGATATATCTAGCGAATATTCACCCAAGATGTTAACTTCTCACTTCATGAAGAAAATAGATTGTGTCAACTGGGCAGGCACGGTAGACCGATGGTAGAGCGTAGCAGTGGTCCCAGCTACTCCGGAGGCTGAGGCAGGAGTGTCACCTGAGCCCAGAAGTTCGGGGCTGTCCTGAGCTATGATTTTTCCCACTGTTCTGTAACCTGGGCAACACAGCAAGATTTTGAGTCTACATTTTTTTGATTGAAAATAATTAAATAAAATAAAACTTCAAAAATGTAAAGATGTTATAATCTTTCATAAGAAGTATAACCTGTTGGAACTAGGGGGAAAACTGTGTCACTTAATTCTCACAGTAGAAACAGACCCGAAGTCTAGAAAAAATTTTTGAAGACCAAGTCTTAATTATTAACATAGTGAATGTTAGATCCTAAAACACACCTTCTGGTCTAGTGGTCTTCCTATTACGCTCATAAGGATTGTTTACATTTTTAAATATTCTTGCTTTGTATGCAGAGTATTTAATGTCTTGTGGATCTGGTGATGAACTCAGATTTTCTGTTGAAATAATCCAATTTAGATATTTCAAGGCCTCTCTCAGTCCCCTCCCCTTATCTTCATCCTTTGCTCTTTTCTCATTCCAGGCCCACATGTTCCACAAGCACCTTTCTCAACTTCACTCCAGCTAAAGGAGTCCACCTGTGGCCCAGGTTGTGCCATCCCAGAGATGATGGGGGCAGCATAGGGAGGGTGAAGGTAAGTAATTGACATTGTTGTAAAATTGACTATTTACTTATATATCTCTAAGAATGCACCTTCTTAGAGGGACCAAGCTCCATTCTATTCCCCATTAGATATTCAGTGTCCAGCAGAGTATGAATATACATCCTTGTAGAATAAATTCATTAAGTACTTGCTGATATCATGCAATTTGCTGTATTTTCTTATAGTAACTTGTGATATTTAAAAGAATAGTTATTCACTTGAGTGTAGGCTTTAAGAGGCTAAATGATTTACTGAAGGCTCTGTGAAACAGCCCTATGTTATACAAAGCCTGTGCTCTCCACAATACCCCAAGCAACCTTCTAACATAACATGCAGCTGTCAATGAGCCTTTTCCAAGACCCATTTAAGGTCTTAGCTCATTACCATTCTTTCAGAGTCTGTCAGTCTGTCTTCATATTTACTATGCAGAAAAACAATTCACTTTTTGTCTAAGGATGTTGCTTTAGTGCAAATGTTAACAAAAGTAACAAGAAAGAATGAGTGTAGAAACTATCAGTTCAAGAATCAGCTCCTTAAAAAGACTGTTGCAGGTTCAGTTCAGAATTGGAGAATAAATATACGTATTTGTTCTCCACCTTTCAAAACCTCCACTGAAATAAAAGCTTAGAATCCCTCAAAGGGTGGATTAGAGGGGTGGGGTTTATAGTAAACAACAGTCTCGAGATTTCTGCCGATTTCTGGAAGGAAATGGGAGAAGATAGTAAGAAGAAACAAGCAAAGAGGCGCAGAATCTTTAAAAGGAAGGAAGGGAATCTAGCCATTGTCAGGGAGGCTCTGGGTTCAGAATCAGGAAGTAGGAGAGAGTCTGGTATTTAGAAGTAGAACTGAAGTGTGACTTTGAGAAAGTCCCTTAAATTATCTTGCTGAGAATTTTGTTAGCTGTGAAATTAATTGCTTGTAATATATCGATAGTCTGTACATAACAACTTAGAAAGCATTCAGGAAATTGGCACAGAGCAGAAAATAACCTCCCAGTCAAGTTATTTATTTATTTGTTTCTTTTGAGACAGAGTTTTGCTCTTTTTGCCCAGGCTGGAGTGCAACGGCATGATCTTGGCTCACTGCAACCTATGCTTCCTGGGTTCAAGTGATTCTCCTGTGTCAGCCTCCTGAGTAGCTGGGACTACAGGCATGTGCCACCATGCCTGGCTAATTTTGTATTTTTAGTAGAGATGGCTTTCACTATGTTGGACAGGCTGATCTTGAACTCCGGACCTGAGGTGATCCACCCACCCCGGCCTCCCAGAGTGCTGGGATTACAGGTGTGAGCTACAGCACCTGGCCAAGTCAAGTTATTTAAATAATACTAGTCTCGTTCAGAAGGCTCACCGTGGGTTTTCATGTCACTTCCTCTCCCTTCTTGGTCGGAAAAAAATGAAAGATGGATGTTTCAAGATGAGGAGAGATGCGTTCACTGCTTTCACCTCCAGGTAGGCTTGTTACTAAGGGAAAGGAAACAAAGGAGTCTCACTTATGTAAGATGACCTTCCATGAGAGAAGAAGAAATTTGAATTGGTGAAAAGAAAGGAATCCAGTTTCCTACGTGTGATATCCTCGAATGGAAGACAGAAATTCTGAGACTGTCTCAACTGTAGAGATGTTGAGAAAAAAAAAATAGATGATTATTTCTTGTGGTTCATTTGTTGACTTGTAGAGTCTGTCAGATGCCACATCAGGTACCTTACATGTGTTTATAACCTCAAGACATAAAAGGGAAGGAATTTTAGAATAATTCCATGATATCATTGTTTTGCCTAATAAGCAAATAATTCATTAAGAGACACTTATTCACAAATCTAAGAATAAAGCTTCCATTTCAATTAACAAAAATGCCTTTCTTCATACTATCTTTCTTTATATTCTTTGACAAAATACCTCAGCCCATCAATATTGTCTATCTTATCCAAACTGAAGGATTAGAATCCAAATTTAAGAAAATATCTATCAAAATAATGACAACATTGACCATTTATTCAGTGTCTGCCGGGTATATGGCACAACAAACATTTCTGGAGTGAATGCAGGCTCTGTGCGGAGGCCTCCACTCCCCTTTAGCTCACGTGCACTGAACAGCGAGTGCCACTGGAGCCCTGAAAGCTGCTCAGACACCACTGTTTTTAATTCCCACAAGGGTCCCAGGAGAGGCGCTGTGTGCACCTCAGTGGACAGACAGGGAATGGAGGTCAGGTGGATGCCCTCAGGGAGAATGGTGGACCCTGCTCTGGAAGGACTGATCGCTCATCTACCCGACTCTAGAAAGTCTACTGTCAATGATCTCAACCTCTACTTTATGTTTGCTGTTTCTGGTTCAGAAATGACCTCATGCATATTTCAAATTCTCCAAGTTTTCCTTGCCATTACTCCATCTTGTCACTATTAAAATAAAAAAAATTACGCACATATATATATATATGTATATATATGTTAATCATGTACAGATAATTTCCTAGGTGTAATTGAGTATAAATTTCAGGCAAAATGCTATCTTGAATATATGTTTATGCTAAACCTTTTCCATATTTCATTCATTCATCATTAAAAAAGCAAAACCTTTGTACAAAATATCGTGCTAGCCTTTGCCAGGTGACAGAAGATGAGAAGTCACGGACTGTGTCCCTCAGGAGTGCTGAGTTCTTCTGAAAGTGGGAGACTGCACATGTAAGCCCAACAGAAAGCAAAAGTCAGGGCCAGGCGTGGTGGCTTATGCCTGTAACCCCCACACGTTGGGAGGCTGAGGCGGGGGGATCACTTCAGGTCAGGAGTTTGAGACCACTCTGGCCAACATAGTAAAACTCCATCTCTACTAAAAAAAAAAAATACAAAAATTAGCCAGGCATGGTTATGTGTGCCCATAATCCTAGCTACTTCGGAGGCTGAGGATGGAGAATCACTTGAACCTGGGAGGCAGAGTCTGCAGGGAGCCGGGAAAGTGTGACTGCACTCCAGCCTGGGCAACAGAGGAAGACTGGCTCAAAAACAAACAAACAAACAAGTCAAAGTCAGATGATTAAGGCAGTGATATTGCCACATCCTATGCAGGGCAGTCTTGGGATTTGGCTCAAACACACTCGATCTAATTCTTGACGCCCATTGAGATAAATGCTAGGCCAGTTACATAAGATCTTTGAGACTCAATTTCCTTATCTGTGATGTGAGAACAGTCATACTGATATTGTTAAAAAGGCATGAGATTTGGATATAAGTAAAATACTGGGCATAGTACCTGACAATGCTGTACATGCTTAATCTTCATGAATGAGTCAAAAAAAAAAAAAAAGCCAGT
>PVKP010006272.1:42278-84312 GCA_004027715.1 Plecturocebus donacophilus
CTTTCAAACGTGCTGCTCTATGTTACCGTTCACCCCACAGTAAAATCGGCCCTTACCCAGAAAAAAAGATAAAAATGAAAGACAAGAGGGATGGGGAAGTAAAATACACGTGTGTGTACATATTCAGACATTTGGTATGCTTGCTTTCGAAAAAGAAAACTTCTGCAAGTTTTCTTGGCACAACGGAATAGTGATTATTTTTTAAGTGTCTGTGGTGTCTCTCATCTATTTATGTATTCTGAAACTGCTGACCTCTCATTGACAACAGCATGCTGCTTTTTCTAAAATTAGAGATTTTAAAATGTAATTGCTGATAGCAAACAAAGGACATTATGCCTGTCAAAACCAAAACAGATACTACATGATTCAACTCATTTCAGGCTGGTATCAAAGTTATTGCAGTTTTGCTATTAAAAGTAATATAAAGGACCTGGAATAGTCAAATGCATAACAAGAGAAAGTGGAATGGCGCTTGCCAGGGCCGGGGGGAAGGAGAGAGGGAGTCGTGCGTTGGGTGCAGGGTTTCCATTTCGCAAGATGAAGGCGTCCGTGGTGGGATGGTGTCCATGGCTGCAGAACAGTCACACTGCTCACAGCGTGCAGGACGCCACTGCACTGGGTACGTCCTAAGTGGTTAACGATACATTTTATGTTATATGCATTTTTCCACAGTTGAAAACACTTTTTTTTTCTTTTTAAAAAAGTTGCATTTAAGTTTAGGGGTACATGTATAGGATGTGCAGGTTTGTGACATTGATAAACTTGTGTCATGGGTTTTTATAATACAGATTATTTCATCACCCAGGTATTAAGCCTAGTACCCTTTGGTTATTTTTCCTGCTCCTCTCCTTCCTTCCACCCTCCGCCTTCCAATAGGCCCAAGTGTGTTGTTCCCCTCTATGTGTCCGTGTGTTCTGATCATTTAGCTCCCTGTTAGAAAACATTCTTGTTAGTATTTAAAGAAATGTGCAATAAAAAGGAGATTTTTTAAAAGTGTGAACTGGTGTGTACAGGTTCATTGTCTAGGTATGTACTCATGAAAACAAATCTCTTTTGTGAGCATATAGCACTCCTTAAGATGGATTCTTGCATATCAGTGAGAGTTCAATGATCTTATATTCAACATAAATATGACAAGCTTTACACACATCCCACTTTTCATCCACTGAGTGAGTTTATCAGGAAAACCTAACAAAATCCTTCCAGGCCTCCCCGGAGAAGATACCCAGCCCTCTGCTCTGGAGGAGGAGGGAGAGGCTCAGACCAGTTAAGGGACTTTTCCAAAGTCACCAGCAGCAGAGAACCTTGACGTGACCACAGGCGTGTCAAGTCTGTGCTTTTCCCACGTCCGCATGCCACATTTAGGCAAGACCCACGTGGGAAGCTACTTCTTTAAGGAATGACCATGATGAGGTTCTGGATGGTAGAGCAGGGCTGGTTTGTTTTTGGGTTTTTTTTCTTTTTTTGAGACGGAGTCTCACTCTGTCACCCAGGCTGGAGTGCAGTGGTGAGATCTTGGCTCACTCCAACCTCTGTCTCTGGGGTTCAAGCCATTCTCCTGCCTCCGCCTCTCTAGTAGCTAGGATTACAGGCAGCTAACTTTTGTATTTTAAGTAGAGACAGGGTTTCGCCATATTGGCCAGGCTGGTCTTGAACTCGGGACATGGTGATACACCTGCCTTGGCCTCCCAAAGGGCTGGTGTTTTTGAAACACAGCCTCTCTCTTTGCACCTTGTGGGCCACCCTCCAAACTTCCTCCTCTCCCACAACCACTGCCCTCGCTGCTTGTCTCAGCTGCTCTCCCCACACCTGGATGACTCCTCTTGGCTACCTGGGGGATGGCACTGTGGGAGGCAGCCGACTCCAGCGGGTGCTGCCGGATCCGGCCCACGCCCAGCAGTTGCCTGGAGATGGAGGTATGCCAGGTATGCGGGCCGACAGCTGCAGAGCTGCCCCTGACAGGCTGGAGGAGGATTCTTTGTCAGTGACCACACCAGCCCCAGCCCCCGCCAGCTGTCCCACTCAGTATCCCGGGTTCCCAGGGCCCCAGCCAGGGAGGGGTGTGGACATGTGGTACAGCCGTGGCCACTCGGCAGGGGTCAAGAGGACAGCAGGCAACACTAGCAACAGAGGAAATGACCCTTCAGAAGCGTCCTGTCTTACAACCCACAGCAACTGTGTGTGTCCCAGTGAGTACGGCAAGCTCAGTCCTCTCACATCATCCAAGGGTCTCCAAGGGACTGCGCATATGGTCTGAAAAACAGCCCCAAACTCGCTTTCCTTAGCACAGCCATTCTTTATAACTATATCCAGGGAGTTGACTGGTTACATCTAAAGAGTCAGGAACTACATAAAAGATAAACATAGAAACTTCAGGTTTCCCAGAATCTTGAATAATTTCCCTCCTGTTTCCCTATTATAATTCAAATTTTAATGGAAAGAGACACAGTTTAAGCCAAATGTTTTAAATCATGAAAACAAGCGCACCTCCCTTGTCTGCTCCTGATAAACCTTCAGATTTTGTGACTTCTTTCCACCAAGGCAAGATGGCTTTCACTGGGGGACTGTGTATTCGGCCTCAGCCGCCTGTGCAGGCTCTGTGACAATATGCTACTGAGCTGGACAAGACGCCTACTATTTTTTCACTTCACTGAAGAGTCTCACGTTGCTCAGCTACAACCTGGAGGAAGTGTTTGAAAGCTGATTTTCTGATGCCCAGCCCCAGGCCGCCTTCTCCGCCGCAATATCAGACCTGCTTTTCTCTAAATCACAATTAGGCACGCCACTCCAGATGAAAGAGTACTGTCGTGGAAGGGCCTTTCTTTGGCCCACACTAAGTATAATTTCTGCTCCCGTGTGAACTCACATATCACATTTATATTTTAACAGCTGCTGCTCTCTAAGCAAAGTTATTCACATAGAAAATTCAGGATTAGGACTACTTGTTTTTTCCTCTCTACACATAAAGCAGATTCCCCTAAACGCAGTTATCTTAAGTAGCTGGAATTGTCTAACGTTGGTTATTTTATTGTTTACAAATCAGCCAGGTGAGAACAAGAAAGTGAAAAGCAGGGAATAAGACAGGCAGAGAAACAAACGGCTTGATCCGAAGAGCAGCAGGATGCCTGAGCAGGTCCACTGGGTTCTCAGGGCTGCAGCGAAAATCAAAGAACGGCTGTGGTCTCAGGGCACGCCATAGATCAGACCACAGCTTCCAACCCTGCCGCATGCTGTCTGTGCGTGCCCCTCACACCATTCCCTTTTCTCCTTCTCTTTTAGTGATCTGAAATCAAGTTTGGGCCATCTGTATACAGGCCAGTCAGGGAAGGCTTCTGGAAGGAGGTTGCATCTGAGACTAGTCATGAAAGATGAGCAGGATTTCCACAATTGCTCAAAGGAAAGGGGCATTTCAGAAAGAGAAAAAAACACGTTCATGTGAGCACAGGTAGGAACATGGGGCACATGCATGAAACCTATTGATCCTGAGTTCACAGGCACAGGTGGAAGAGGCTTTGCAGCCCTCAAGGTAGAAGGGGAGATGGTGCAGGAACTGTAGCTGCTCCAGGAAACTTAAGTTCCATTCTGCAGGCTCAAGGGGAG
Source organism: Plecturocebus donacophilus (assembly GCA_004027715.1). Classification (NCBI taxonomy): domain Eukaryota; kingdom Metazoa; phylum Chordata; class Mammalia; order Primates; family Pitheciidae; genus Plecturocebus; species Plecturocebus donacophilus. The sequence continues at coordinate 45,879 of PVKP010006272.1, forward strand.
ATGGAGTAAGAGGAGGGACGCCCTGGGGGCATTGTTCTTGGGAGGACAGGTAGAAGGGGGGTTATCTCATGCCAAGCAGCCACTTCCAAGTAAGGAAGTTGGAGAACTTGTTGTCAGGTGGCAGAAAAGAGAAGACCCTTGAAAAACTATCCAGGAACAAGCATGTACATGGGTCGTGCCCCTCATGCCATAATTCTGATCCAAGTCATCGACTTAACTGCATTGCCATCAAGCTTGTGAAAGAAGGGTAAAGCCAGTACCAGACATTGGTTATATGTGCACGATGTGTTTGACTCTTTGTGAGAGGTATTACCTATGTTATTTCATAGTATTCTACAAGCAATTCTATGAAGTCCATTGCTATTTTATAGAAATGAAATCTGAAAATGAAGAGGGTCAAGTAAACTAAGAAGTCTACACATAACTAAGAAATGGGGCTGCCTGACCCCCATCCTGCACTCTCGGCTCTCTGTGACTTCACTGGTCAGCATTCTGAACTCAAAGTGTTCTGGGCATCTCCAGGTAGAGGTTTAGAAGGCAGCTGAGTACCTCAGTCTGGAACTTAGGAGAGTTCCAAGCAGAGCTGTGGGTGTGGGATGGGGTGCATGGGAAGGAGGGAGTCAAAGCAAAGGGATGGGAACTGCTGGGGAGGGGGTACAGGAGGGTGGCCTGGCCCTTCTTAGATCATTGTCAACTCAACTTGTCTAAATGGCCTTTATGCCCTCAGTTATCACCTGTGTTATTGTGCCTGTGGTATTTCGCAGCTCTTTGGGAAATAGTGACCCTTTGTTTCTGACAAAGTTCATCTTAAAGGGTTTATTGTCTTACTTACAAGGAATAATTGGGGAATAGAATGTTACACAACGTAATTTTTTTCCTAATAAATGAAGCTATTTTTATAATTCCCAGGACTTTTAATTTGAAACTTGCTTAACTTTTTTTTTCTCTATTTTATTAAATTGTTTGCTTCCTCCCTAAAGAACAGTATATTTTAGTATTTTCACAGAAAAATGAGAAGCCCTTATTATGAACAGACGTGATTAAATTGAGCATTTCCAAGTGATGTCTACATCACTGCTCAAGTGAGATGAGGCCAGAGGATGAGCTGCTACCACCTGAATGATGCTAGAACGCTCTGCATTTATTTAGTTCATTGGACAATTTATTCATTTAGTTATTCAACAGATATTTATCAAGTGACTCCCATAAGAGGGACTAAAACAGAATTTTCTGCTTTTGTAGACCTTACATTATGGTATTTCCATAGTGTCTAGTGTTTCATGAAATTATACAAACTTTCACTGAATCTAAAATATCATTGCTGACAATATACACTTTTTAATGTGCTAATATTAAATAATACTGAAATTGTTATGATTATCTAATGTAAGATACATTGAAATTTCAGATACAAAATTTGAACAATTAAACAAATGTTTCTCTTGGAATCAATGAAGTCTATATCTAAATCCCTTAGAATAGCCTTAGCACATAGTGTTCTATGAAAGCAAAGCTCCAATTACTATTGTTGGATTTTACCCAGATTCAGATACTATTTAAGTTTCTACTTTATGTAAAGCACTTTTTCATATGGATATTCTGTATCCTAATAATAGTCCATTTGTTACACCACAAGTAACACCAGATACTTCTGAATAATAATGGCAGTTAAAGCTGTGGTTTTGTGGAATTTTGCTTATATACGTCACTGTTGATTCAAACAATATAGCAGTTCTAAGAACATCTGTGCTTCCAGTCTCTACATTTGAAGTATAAGAAAATCATTTCTCTCCATGCTGCTTAAATAAAAAAAATCTAAATATTTGATAAATTTTATTCTTTTCTAGAATGTTTTATCAATATTATATTCTAGTAAAAATAGTAAATGTTCTTAGCCTGAGAAAGATTTTATTAAAAAGCTTTAGTAAACATTATACTTCATAATGTTCCTGTACTACACTAAATGTATAACATACTTATACTAAACAGTAAAGTATATTATCTTTGAGTTTAGGAATAAGAAGAGTAAATATGTAAGTGTAATAATAAGAAACTATTAAAATGCAGTAGTTTGAATATGATTATTTAAATAGAAAATCCAAATATTTGTACATGAATTATTTAAATTAAAAAACAAATTTAATGAGTTTACTAGATACAAAACTCATTGTCCAAAGCAATTGTATTTCTTTACACCAGCAATAATGTCAGAAATAATAATTTTAAAAATTAACTTTATATTTCAAGAAAAGTATAAAATTTAAAAATAGTGTACAAGGTCTTTATATAAAATAATATAAAACTTTTGTGCAATAATAATATCAAAATGAGGGATGATACATACCGTGTTCACAGGCTAAATGTCTCACCTTTATAATAATGTTAATTCTCCTCAAACATATTTATAGGTTTGACAAAATTCCAATAAATGCCCAGTACATTTTGTAGAACTTATAAAGTATATAATTAATTAAAGACTAAACCAATCCTCAAGGAAATCAAGATGAGAAGACTTGACGTATCATGAATGATTCCAAATTTATAAATTTCAGAATTTCTCCCTTTGTACTATAAGCATGCAATACTATCACATTTCCCCTAATGCCTACTTTATGTGCAGCCTGCAAAGTGTGATATATTCTGCTTTCATTTTCATCTCTGTTCTCTTTGAAACATTTTCTAAGTTTATCTGTGACTTCCTCCTTGACTCCGGAATTTTTATAAGTGTGTTGTTTCATTTCAGAACATTTGGAAATGATTTATGTTTAGTTCCATTTAGTTGTGCTTAGAGACCATACTGTGTATGATTTCTCTCCTTTTAAATGTACTGAGCCTTGTTTTTATATCCCAGATTATCATCAATTTTAGTGAATGTTAAAGGTGCAGTTGATAACAGTATCTTGTATATTTCTGTTTGGTGGACTGTTTTATAAAAGTCAGTCAGGTAAATCTGATTGATAATAGTATTGTTTGTCTTCTATCCTTTTGCTGGTTTCTGATCTCATTCTCTTAGTTACTAAAGAAAAAGGGTTAGAATCTACAATCTCCAGCAATAATGGGATTTATCCATTTCTTCTTTCAGTTGTGTATTTTTTCTTTATGTATTTTAAAGCTGTATTGTTAGGCAACATTTAGTATTGTGTCTTCTTGTTGAATAAACCCTTCTAATATCATGAAGTGTAATTCATGTAATTTCTGGTAACATTTCTTATTGTAAAACTTACTATTCCTGTCCAAATCTATGCCCTCTCCCTTTATAAAATAATGATGATAACAAAGAATTCATAATATTTATTGTCTTTTTATCTCCCATTTTTCAAACTCTGGGGGTTTAGATTATTTAAATTTATATAATTATTGATAAATCTAAGATAAAATCCATTATCTTTCTATTTGTTTTCTACTTGTTCCATCTTATTTCTTAATTTTATTTTTATTTTTAAAACTTTTATTTCATCTAGTGTTTACAATACACATCTTTAACTTATCACAGCTTTATGTCAAGTATAAAAAATGTACAGCCGTGTTAGTCAATTTTTCTCTTCTGTCTTTTGCACTACTGTTATCATACATTTTACTTCAAATACATACATTTAACATGTGCCACTAATCCTGTAATACTTTATTGCTTTTGCTTTAAACAATCAATTATCTTTTAAGAAGATAAAACAATAAAAAATTCTAAATAATGTTTGTATATTTCTGGGGCCCTTAATTTTTTAAATACATCAAAATTTTCTTCTGGTATTATATTTCTTTCACTAAATTAATTTTTTTAACACTTATGTAGTGCAAGTGTGCTAATAATGAATTAGCTCAGTATTTGTTCTTAAAGGCTTCAATTTTCCTTTATTTTCAGAAGACATTTTTGCAGGTTAAAGACTTCTAGGTAGGCAAAAACTTTTTTTAGTACTTCAAAGAACAGTTCTATAATTCCTGGACATTTTTTTTCTGACTTTCATACATTCCGATGAGGTGTCTGCAGTATTCTTTGTTTGCATGTAGTAGGAGTTTCCCCTCATGAGTTGCTCTGCCCTTCTCTCCTGGCTCTCTTCTTCTGGCACTCCAATTACATATACATTTTTAACTCCTTGATGTTTTACCAGGTGCAGTGCTGGAGACTGAAGGTTTAACTACACTGAGCTTGGACTGTGAGAATTGAAGCACTGCCTGAAACTAATAGATAGTTAATAATCATTTCAGATGTTTGAAGAACAATTGCAATGTAGCAGGCACTATTCTACTCTTCACCTGTGTAATTCTGACTTATCCTTAAGATTTATCTTGAAATTTTCGTGAAGGCCTTGCTATACCATCCTTTCTCACCCTAACCTTCCACCTTACCTCGCATACTAGGTTAGTTTACCCTCTTTTTAGTTTCACTGCACACTGGGTTTTGGTGTCTATAAATCTATTACCCGTTATTCTATTTTATCTTTTTATTTTTAATCTCCATGACTAGGCTGTGAACTCCATGAGGGCAAAGACTATGACTTTTATCTTGTGTCATAGTGAGAAGACTGCTCCTTTCTCCAGGGTAGGTTACATTCTCAATGGGTGTTTGATGAAAGAATGGATGAACAAATGCTGTTTTCCACTAGACTGTGAGTTCCTCAAGGGAAGAAATGATATTTTTCCCATGTTTGGTAATCCTGGTCCAATATACAGTGATTGATGAAAAAGAGCTCTTCAGCAACTGCAGGTTTTTTTTTTTTTTTTTTTTTTTTTTTTCAGACAGGGTCTCTCTCTGTCTCCCAGGCTGGATTGTAGGGGCACAATCTTGGCTCACTGCAACCTCTGCCCACTGAGTTCCAGTGATGTTTGTATCTCAGCCTACCAAGTAGCTGGAATAACAGACACAAGCCACCATGCCTGGCTAATTTTTGTATTTTTAATAGAAACAGGGTTTCGCCATGTTGGCGAGGCTGGTCTCTAACTCCTGACCTCAAGAGATCTGCACCCCTTGGCCTCCCAAAGTGCTGATATTGCAGATGTGAACCACTATGTCCTGCATTGTATTTGAAATGCAGTATGGAAGGCCTGTGTGAACAAAAAACTTCACCACCACTCTTGGTATTTCTTTCGCAACATTAAAGGAATAACAGTAAAACCCAGAAAAAGAGAAAAGCCTATCTTTTATAATAATCTATTTCCTCCTTTAGAAAGATTCTTGCATGGAAATCTGACATGTTTGCCTTTGGTCTTCAAAACATATCCCTGGCCTATCGCCTTCCTGTTAGATAGTAAATATTCTTCACAGGCTAGCCATAAAACAAGAAATGAAGGAATTCCTTGTTTCATGTCTTGGTTCATAGCACTATTTCTGTCAACATTTATGCCTTATTCTCCTACAAATAACAATAATTTTGTTAAAGGTAAAACATGTATTTAGTGCTAATGGTGCCAGACACCACTACAGGCATTGCATGAAGATGATTCTTAATATTTCACAGATTAGGAACCTAAGACTTGGAGAGATTATTTGACTTTTCCAAGGAAACATTACTAGGTAGAGTAGCAGAATTTGAGTCCTCGTTCATTTGCCAATAAAGTCCATATTCTTTCCACTAAATAAACTGCTTTCTACCAATTCATCCTATGATATAAAATGTACAGAACAGCTCTCTGGTTACCGGCCAATGCTGTATTAGATGCATAAACCCTAAAGTCAGATCATATAGCTTCATGTTCAGGCTCTTCTATGCTTTGGAAAAATTCTTTAATGCTACAATCTTCAACCTCTTCATCTGGAAAATTGAGATAATAAAAATAGATGTATTATAAGTTTTTATAAGACAAAATGAAATTATATGTATAAAAGGTATTTTGTCCATTGTAAAGCACTATGTACATGCCACTGATGATCTCAAATGTTAAGTGATTTTAGAAAGAGCAAGAATTTTAGAAGCAGCAAGAAGAGCACCTTTTTATTCCAAAATATATCTAATGAGGAAGTAATACTTTTTGATGTGTAACTATGCCTTGAAAATGCAAATACCTTATTGGAATCTATTTGTCAACTGCCTAGCCATCATTCATAAGCTGGAATGAATTATTTCTGTCCAATTGAAATCCTGACTACTAAATAAAATGAGTTTCATCTAATATTTGGGACGTTTCAAGTAAAGAAGAAGGCAATTGTTGATCACCACCTATTACAGGTCTCCTGACCATGTCAGGGAAAAAGGGCAGATGAGATTGTGAGGCCCTGCTATGCCGGTACTGGGGCCAGGTAGCCCTAAGACACGAAACTCATGGGAGGCAGAGAAGCATCAGCCAACAGGAGCGGGGAGGAGGAACCGTCTCAGTTACATTTAGGGCTATCTTTGTTTAACATCAGGAGATTATAGGATAAAATTATTTGTGAAGTAGTGAACCAGTTTTAAATTGTGTTTTAAAACTGATGATCTGTGGCTTCAGCAAATTGTAGAATTGTCAGAGCAATTACCCAAAGTTTCTGTGGAAAGCAAGAGTCAGTCTTGTTTGCGTACTTGTCTGGCCTGGATCTTCTCATGGTCTTGTTGCCACCATGTTGCTGAAGAAACCTTCATTCCCTTTGCCTGTGTATGTTTAGGATGGGATTACCGAAATCATTCCTGAATTCTGCTTATGTGAAATGTTACTCCATGTGGTTTTAATCCAATAAGGATATTTCCTCCAGTATATTTGAGTGACATAGGTTGGGAATAATTACAAAAAGAAATAACTTGGTTAGAAACAGGAAAGAAAAGGAAATAAAATACAAGGAAACAAAGCACAAAGCAGGCAGAACAGGCAGAGGCCCTGCAAAAGGGATTTGGGAAAGGGAGGGGAGCGCTGAGAGCCAGGCTAGGCCATCTCAGGAGGCAGCCTGGACATACATTAGAGGGGATGGGTGAAGGTCATTGGGAAATCTTCCTCTGTCCCTGTGATCATACTGTTCATCAAAGGTGCAGACAGGCCGGACACAGTGCCTCACACCTGTAATCCCTGCACTTTGGGAGGCCAAGGCAGGTGGATCATCTGGGGTCAGGGGTTCAAGACCAGCCTGGCCAACATGGTGAAACCCCATCTCTACTAAAAATACAAAAATTAGCTGGGTGTGGTGGCACACGCCTGTAATCCCAGCTACTCAGGAGGCTGAGGCATAAGAATTGCTTGAACTGAGGTTGCAATGAGCCACGATTACACCACTGCACCCAGCCTAGGTGACAGAGTGAGACTCTGTCTCAAAAAAAAAAAAAAAAAAAAAAAAAAAGCAAAGGTGGCAGACAGACCTCCACACCATCAATTCAACCAGGAATTTTATGGAGAAACCCCTTCAGAAGAAGAAAAGCAAAGGAAACATGTCCCTTGGTGGGTATGGTATGTTACCCATGAGGAAGCAAAATGAATGTGTACAGGCATTTGGTTGAAACAGTCAGGAGAGCAGTTCCTGAGAAGATTCTCCAGACAAAAGATGTTAACAGGAAATGGGCTTCAGAGGACCCAGTACGTTACGATGTGCAAAATGCCTTGTATAGCCTGTTTTAGTTTGCCTTTATCGTTGTATTTTAATAGATATTAAAGTTGATACTTACGAGTGTCTTCAGGGTGAGTCATAGCTCTCGTTTCCCAGCCCTCCCTTTCCCAAGTCTTCCATTTCTCCATTGCAAGTTTTCCAAAGCAGATTATTTTCAGAAGCTGGATTCCTGTATTGGGGAAGTTCTTCTTCACTTTAATCACTGACTCGTCCCTACACAAGGGGAGAGGTTGTAACTAGGAGAGCAAATGTGAACAGAGGCTGTACCATTCGATATGTGTGTATGAATGTTGCCATTTCTACATTACATGCATTTATTTGCTTACATAAAACTGCATGGTGCATGAGATCTATAAAAAGTTAGTCCTTATTGTCAAGAAGCTTAGAATGACCAAAGACAAAGGGAAACCCATAATATGCCCATTACTGCTTAACCATATCCTTATGCTCCCCACATGTACACATTAAAGAAAACGTCAGTAATTACTGAAGAATTTAACATAAGGAATCCATGTAAAAACAAGGTTTTAATTATAGCATTTACACAGGTTACAAATTCTAACTTGCCTTTGTATAAGAGGCAATCAGATCCATACTTTTTTGTTTTCTAAGCCATTTTGGGGAGAGAAAAAAATGAAAAAACAGCCTTTGATATTTGAGTCATGCCAATACATTTGGGTTCCAAGATAGCATTCTGGGATTTTTCAAGCCCGTCTCCTTTCTCACTGTGGAAAAGGGGTCTGTCTCACAGTTTACAGTGTGTAGTCACATCATGGAGAAATGTGCATCTGACCTCATGCTGGGATACTTCTGCCTGTGTGACGCCAGTTCCAAAGACCTCTTCTCAGGTTAGTTCCAGGACAAGCTTCAGTGAAATGTTGGCTTTCAGTTTCATGAACTGCTGATGTTGACCACGCTCCAATGACGGAAAGAATTTTAGTTCATCAGTAGTTACTGGGACATCAAATCCTCACTATGGACCAAGAAGCAATACGGACTTATCTAGTCTACAAGACCAAAGGTATTCAAAATAGGGTATAAAAAATTGTCAATTTGGCCCCATGTGGTGGACTCATGCCTGTAATCCTGGCACTTTGGGAGGCCGAGGCAGGTGAATCACGAGGTCAGGAGTTCAAGCCCAGCCTGACCAACATGGCGAAACGTCATCTCTACTAAAAGTACAAAAACCTAGCTTGGTGTGGTGACTCACACCTGTGATCCCAGCTACTCAGGAGGCTGAGGCAGGAGAATCATTTGAACCTGGGAGGTGGAAGTTGCAGTGAGTCGAGATCACATCGTTACACTCCAGCCTGGGCTACAGAGCAAGAGTCCATCAAAAAAAAAAAAAAAAAAAAACGAAAAAGGAATTTTGTTCTGGAAATAAATTGTGAGAATTTCTATACCTATTTCTATTATCTTAAAAAGTAGGCAAGTATCTAAGTGTTACTAATATTGAACACGTAGACTGACTCTGGATTTCCCACTCAGTCTGCATGTCAGAGATTTGCATAGCAAGTGAGCTAGCTGCTTTCCTGAGAATTGTGGGCCCTGCACAGGGCAAAGGCGCTCCCACAGCCCCACTCCCAGGTTCCCTTGCAGCTATTGTTAAGTGGCACAGTCATCTAGCCCAGGCAAGTGAATTTAAGGATTAAATTGTCTATTTTTAACTAAACTGACTTCACAAAAGGTTAAGTGGGTCAAAACATTTCCTACAAAGAAATAGCAAATTTAGGTAACATGATAATTCAAGAACAATAAAATCTCAGAGCTACATTGCTTCAATTAGTTGTATATACTCTTGTTAACCACATAAGAAAGTTTAAAACGATGGCAAGGAGTCAGACAATTACCATCAGGAAAGCATTTTGAAACATAGATTAAATCCACTGTCATCAATGTCAACTCACTCTAAGAGCATATATCTAACTCAGGATTTAAAGTTGATGATAGTATTCAGGAAACATATACAATTTGATTACTCATGCTCAAAGCCATGTGATATTGAATCATCTACTTTAAAAAGTTTAATTAAACTTAATGATGAAAATTAAAAGTCTCTTGAAAGATCTTATGAAAGAGCAAAAGACAAAAGCCACTTACTATTGGAGGAAATGTGTTCCTTATAATATACAAGGTTATTTTTCCCATCATTTTGATAAAAACAGAAAAAATATGTGAAAATATATAATAAAAAGCTGAATAAATAAAACATGCAAAAATATGCCGTGTTACTTATTTTGACATGAATTTCTATGTATTTACAGTTATCTGAAACAAATACAAAATGGTTTGGATCCTTGTGATCGATCGGTCACAATTTAGAAAGCCTGCCCTTGACATGCAGCAAACTTTTAAAATTCTTTCATGCAACAAACTTTTAACTGATTAAATAAATACCACTCTAGTTATTTATGTACTACATCAAAAATAGATGCCATTTTATTTGGATTGCTAGATTTATCATTTATAAATGCTTTTTCTGTAGTATTCATTTTGTCCATAAAGTACAAAACTCTAACTCATATACAAACTCCGTCAGGTACTTAGTCTAAGTGAGTTGATTTTCTTTTCTTCTTTATTATTTTTCTAACTATGTAGAGAATTAAATTCATCAGTTGCTTTTCCAGATGCTCCTATTTCGGGTCCCTTGACTACTAATGCCTATGTGATCAGATGGATTCAGGGGATCCTGGGTGGACTAATGAAGAATGAAGCAAGTGTATCCACTCTCCTTCTATACATTGACAGCAGTAGAACAGAGACAATGGTGGTGCATGATATATACATGTATCTGGGAGCTAATTCCTTTTTGAACTTCATGTCACTTAGTTTTGTGACTAAAATCTGTGGGCTTCAGTTTCCTAGTCTTGTTAAATGGGAAAGCTGTTAATGTCTGTGACTGCAGCACATCACAAGTAAAGATAAATGAGAAAATGTGTGCTTTGGGAACTTTAAGCCTGGGAGATGGCTAACATGCATGGGGGAAGACTCGGCCAGGACAACCCCAGAATTACAGGGTGAATAATACCACCCAGAACAGAAGGGCCATCATGAAGATAAGAACATAATCTATCAGGAAGCATTACATGTAACTTTCAAGAGTAGACTTGATAGAGGAGGGTGAATCTGAATGGAGCCCTGAGCTACAGTGGGGTTTACAGCACAGGCAAAACCCGGTGACTGCATGTCAGATGAAAGGAACTGGACAAATAAAATAACTGAGGCAAGAGAGGTTGGGCATGTTCAAATTTGTATCTGTATGGCATAGATATCTTAAGAATGAAGTAGAGCCAGAAAAAGCATACCACGTCCAGATTATGGAACATGTTCAATGCCAGGCTAAGAACTGTGTTCTATTACATATGCAAAATGGATCCATCAGCACTTTTTGAGCAGAAAAATAACCCAACTAATGTGCCGTTTGAGGAAGATAGTTGGGTAGCCGTGTGGAAGAGGCACTGAAGCAAGCAGACTGAAGGCAGATGCTATGTGTGAGACCATAAAGCTTTTGCACTGGATTAGATCAGTTGCAATGAAGGCTTGAGCTTGGATGACACTCTTGGGAAAGTTAAAAAAAAAAAAATGAAGATGAGGAGTCATAGATAGCCATTTTATTGTGACTAAGAAGTCAAACGTTAATAATCTCAAGAGATATCCAAATAAGCAGAAAATATTCCTCTTTTGTGCATTTATTCTTTTTTTTCTGAGATGACATTTTGATGCTAAAAAAAAATTATCAACTAGTTCTTCCTGTTCAGGTAAGTCAGTTTAGAGTTTGATAATTCTGAATAAAAAAGACAGAAGTTACGATGCTGTAACTATTTAACATGGACTGTGTTAGATTAGAGATGAGAGACAAACATCTCATCCTAGTATATTTGTTTTCATTGGTTCCAATATCATCTTTAGGTTTTCATATATTTCTTTCTGATTTTAACATCTAATATGATTATTTTATTTATTTTCTTCTTTTCTCCTCTTCTTCCTTATTCTCCTTTTCTGTCAAATTGTTTACCTCTTCCTGTCCTTTTTAAAAATTCTCAACATTGGACTCAAAATTGCTTTTCTTCTTTGCTTCTTTTCACAAATCTTTCATTGCCACAAGTCATTCAGGTAGAAAAAAGTCCAAGGTTGTCTGCAGTGTGCTAGTTATTTACCCAATGGACCCACCATGTCTTTTATATAAACAAATAAATTAACAAGTTGTGGAAATAATTTATATTCAAATATTCAGAAGTGTCTTAGACATATTTAATATGCCACAGCAAACTTCTTTTAGGGAGAGACCACATGCAACTTTAGAATAGAAGAAAAAAAAATAAACAATTGAAGATTTTTCTTTGCTCTCTTTATGCCAAAAATGACATATTTCTTAAACTCTACCCTTTGTGGCCATCGCTCAAAGAGAATGAAGAAGAAAAGCTACTTGCTTTCTAGTTGAAATCACAGTCTCGTTATTCTGTGGGTGAATGGCGAGAGGGGTTGGAATCGTAGGTCCGAGTGGGCAGTAACTTGAAGTCAATGGAGATGTATACAAAACAGAAGCACAATCACAATCCAGCAGTTCTGGAACTGCTCACCTTTTCTGCCTTTTTCTAAATGTCCAATAATAAGGTTCTAATGGAGACTGAAGATTCATCACCGGCTCCACATCTCCAGGGGCCCATGTGTGGATCATAGTGAGAGTCATGCATGCTTCCTTCCCTCCCATGACAAGGGTGGTATTTACTGATGACAACTCACACGCATAACGAAAGGGCTTTGCTACCGTTTACTAAGACGTAGGGCACATACATTCTTCCAGTGTTATAATAACATTAAGTTAATACACAAATTATAATCCCTATTTCACAAATAGAAAAAACCCACTCAAAGAAATGAAATGCCTTGCTCACCAAATATTGTTATTGACAAAAATATGCAATATTTGTGTTTCTTTTGATAAATATTGTAAAGATTCTCAAATTGTCTAAACAATCATGTTATCTGTATTTGCTTGTTCTTAAGCTGCTAATAAAGACATACCCAAGACTGGGTAATTGACAAAGGAAAGAGGTTTAATCAACTCACAGTTCAGCATGGCTGGGGAGGCCTCAGGAAAATTATAATCATGGCAGAAGGAGAAGCAACTACACCCTTCTTCACATGGCGACAGCAAAGATAAGTGGGGAAAAAGGAGGGAAAAGCCCCATATAAAACCATCAGATCTCATGAAAACTCACTCACTATCACCAGAACAGCATGGATGTAACTGCTCCCATGATTAAATCCCTCCCACCTCTCATGACAGGTGGGGATTACAGAAACTACAGTTCAATATGAGATTTGGATGGAGACAGAGCCAAACCATATCGTTATCTTCATAAGATACTGCTTTGGATTGAAATGTGTCCCTGCAAAAATCTTATGCATAAAAGTTCTGATCCCTGATGTGACTGTTTCTGGAGACAGGTAGGGCCTTTAGTAAGTACTTAAGGTCAAATTAGGTTATAAGGGTGGGACCTCAGTCTAATCGGACCGGTGGCTTTATAATGAAAGAAAGAGTCAGATGTGTCTCCCCCTGACCTTGAATGTATAAAGATCACATGAGAAAAAAGCAACCCAAGCCTGTAAGCAGCCCTCACCAAAAACCAAACCCTCCCAAGGCCATGATCTTGGACTTTCCTGTCCCTAAAACTGTATGAATACGAAATTCTGCTGTTTATGGTGTCGAGACTGTGATATTTTGTTATGCCACCTGCACTGGCTAATACAGATATTCAGAATCAAATGAGTCACATACCCCGAGCACTTTCTAAGTATACACAGCACAGATTCTACCTTCTAAACCCACCTTTTTTTTTTGCTATGTTTTTCTTAATTGCTAAATAATCTTTCACTGATTTAAGAAATATTTTCATGTGGTTCCTATTCAGGCCCAAGCACTATTTTTCTGTGCTGGAGATAATGTGTTGGTAAAAGCTATCCAGCCTTATTTGTTCATCATGATATTTATATTTGACAAATCCTCTACTTATGTATGTATCACCTCCATAATCTTTTGGAACACGTAAAATTTTGAACAAAATGGAACAGATAAAGAGCTAGATATATACACATAACGAATACATTTGAAATTTTGTACTGTTTTACAATTTACAAAAGAACATCATATGCAATGTTCTATTTGATTCTCCCTTAAGCTCTATGAAAAAGAAATTTTTCTATTTCGGTTGTACAGTGAAGAAAACGAGTAACAAAAAGGTGCAGCAACTTCCCAATATCCCACAGTTACAAACATCAAGGAGGGGGACTTTAAGTAGACACTTGGTGTCCAAGTCTGTATTCTTTACGCTTCACGGCACCAGGTAAAGTGCAGTGAGCACAGCAAATGTGCCCCTCAGGAGCCAGCTAAGACCCTTCTGGGGGCTTCTCCTGGAGGTACAAAGTTTGCAAGCCCTATCCTAAATACATAAGCATTGACATAACTGTCTCACAGTTAAAAAAAAGAAAAAACCCAAAGGGGTAGAAAAAAACCAAAATCTGTTCAACTGAGTAATTATACTTAACACAAAAGATTGGGAAAAACACAAAATGCATACTGAAATCACAGGCTCCGTCATGTGAAAATAAAAGGTCTTATTGAGTGTCTAAGCCTTGTCCTTGCTAACAGCTGGTTTTGTACAGTATCAGTAAACCCAGCCAAAGGCATTATAGTGAATGACTTCAGAAAGACTCCTACACACTCCAATTTTCCAGCAATTCATAAAATTGATGCATAAAAATAGGATGTTATTTCCCTTGTTCATTCTATATCTTACCAGTTCTTATAATATACTTGCATATGTACAGAAACTCAAGGTTTACAAAGCATATTCATGGTCTTTATTTTATCTGATGCTCCTCAAAATGTTGAGAGGGACTCTGACAAAGTCCTCTTTGTACTATGTTACAGGTGAGAATGCTGACATTTAGAGGGGCAAGTACTTACCCGATCACCTTGGCTTGGCATAATGAAGCCTCACTTAAACCCATGATCTGGTGTTTTCCCTTTAACTGATGCACCTGAAATACAGTCAGGTAAAATGAAGAGTTAGGGGCACATTTTAAAATACATTTAAGATGCATCAAAATTTCAACCAATCGCTTGTAACATCTTTCGTTGTCCAATTCATTGGTGACCATTGGCATTTAGAAGGACCCAGGACAATTGTAAGATCCTAAATATTTTTCAAACCATATTAGAGGATACGTTTTTAATGGTATTTACATAGTAAATCTCTTTTAATATATTATATCTTTATAAGAACAGATAATCCATTTTTGGGATAAATTTGTGTTTTAATTGGCCAAAGGATTAAATCCATTTTTTTCTAGATTCTCTGGATAATTAGGAATTGATAGTAAAAAGCAATCACACTTTTCAAATAAAATAATATGCTCAGTTGTTTAAACCCACATTTTTGATAAAAACAACTAAAAATTTTGGATAAGATAGAAGAAAAAGAAGATTTTTAAGTAACAAAGAGCATGGAGAAAATGCTGCTCTTGTGTAAATTACAACCTCAAAGACTCAAGCTATAAATTTAGTTTAAAACAGTTCACAATGCCTGATAGAAACAAATGTGTAGTTCCTCCTCATCCTGAAAGAATTCCCACAGTAATATTCCAAAGAAAATAATGCACTCATGATAGATAGATAGATAGATAATCACCATTACAGAGAACTGGAAAAAATAGCAGAGAAAGAAAGAGTTCACCAAAGACCCTATATTTAAAAAGAATCGGAGAAAACTTCTTTAAAAACAACTGTTCTTATAATGTACAAAGCTATAGCAAACTTGAATCAATCTCAGCAAAAGAAAACTGTTACAAAATGACCAGCATGGAATCTCTGTTCCCCACTGTCAGACACCGTTTCAGTGGTCCCTGTAACTAACTAATGCTCTAGTCCTGAATAAAGTCTTTCTCACCATGCCAGAAAAAAAAAAAAGAATTGCAAAATATGCCTCCAAAAAAGGACTAATATCAAGAATCTACAAGGAACTTAACGAATTCAAGAAGAAAAAAATAAATTACCCCTTTAAAAACTGGGCAAAGGACATGAACAGACATTTTTCAAAAATAAATAAATAAATAAATAATACAAGCAGTCAATAAACACATGAAAAAATGTTGAGCATCACTAATCATTAGAGAAGTTTTCATTAAAACCACAATGAGAGATAACTTTATATCAGTCAGATTGCCCATTATTAAAAGAAAGAAAAAAAACAGATGTTGACTTGGATACAGAGCAAAGAGAATGCTTACACACTGTTGGCGGTGGGAATGTAAATTAGTTCAACCTCTATGGAAAACAGTACAAAGATTTCTCAAAGAACTGAAAACAGAACTACCATTTGACCCAGACATGCAGAGAAATGAGAGTTTTCACTGGACACAGGGCAAAGAGCAAGCAGAATGCCTTTCATGGAGAGAAGCTGCATCTGTCTATACTTCAGCCATTCAATCAACAAACATTTCATGATCATCAGTTATTGCTATGAAAGGTAGATGCTGAGGGTAAAACAAGGAACAAGATGAGAATGCCCAACTCCCATAAGGCACATATAAAAGCCTATTCAAATCATGTTTGAAACAGAAGACCAATGACATTGCCTCCTGAGTCCACATTGGCCCGTGTTTGTGGACACCAGCGCATATTAAAATTATCTGTAATATTCAGTTGTGAGCCCCCTCCTCCTAATATGGTTAGGCTTTATGTCCCCACCCAAATCTCATCTTGAATTGTAATCCTCATAACCCCCACAAAATCCTACTTGTCAAGGGAGAGACCAGGTGGAGGCAATTGAATCTTGGGAGTGGTTTTCTCCATGCTGTTCTCATGATAGTGTGTGAGTTCTCACAAGATCTGATGATTTTATGAAGGGATCTTCTCCATTTGTTTGGTACTTCTCCTTCATGCCATATATATAAGCTATCTTACGTGGTAGAACCTCTGATCTAAATTTTGTGCACAAGGCTTAGTTCAAAGGAGATCTGAAATTCCTAGAAGTTTCGATTACAAATATTTAGTCTACTTTGACATTTTGAGTTTAAGAATGATAAAACTCTTGCCTCACCCCAAATAACTTCCTTGACTATTTATGCCAGAAATATTACAATTGCAGTTTCAAACTTAAGCTTAAGTCATTCAGGGATTTTTTTTCTCCTTTACATTAGAATAAAAATTCTCCTATGGAGTTTCCAAGTTATGTCAAATAATTTACTTTTATCTTAATGTAAACTGATAGATAAAAATCGCAAATCAACTGCGAACCTTTATCATTGTTAGTTATTCTTTATGGTGCTCCAAATCCCCTGTATCTGGGTTGCTGCTTTCTTATAGATGCAGGTTAGAGTTGGAAGGCACCTCTGTAATAGGATGGGTCGTGGTTATTGAGTACTCATTCTGTGTTGAGGGCTGGGACCTAGAGTTTCACTTTGATTATCCTATTAATTATTTCAACAATGCCTTAAGACGGGCCTTGATATACCCATTTTTATGGAGAAGGTTGCCAGACTCGGAGAGGTTAAGTGGCACGTTCAACACTACACAGCTAGTCAAGATTTAACACCAGTCCTTTCAAAGCATTTTCTATGACGGAAATCTGCTTTGAAAAGGATCAGATTTGAAAAGCCCGAGGAAGATTAGAAATGAGATGTTTTGAGTTCCAGTCTATACGGTTGACCATATGAAACTGCTGGCATTCCGTCTTGTTTCACCAACAAAAGCAGCGATTCATATGGCTCCAGCTAAGCCCGACCTGAGAGTCCCTGGAGCGGCTCCCTGCAGCTTCTCCTCCGTCTTCCAAGGATTCTTTATACACTATCAAAAGATGATAGTTGATAGTCTCATCAACTATGACAGTATCAGGCTCTGTCATCTCTCAACTACCGACTCAAGAGGCAGAGGATCCTAGAATCAGTTGGTGTCTTGGTTGAAAGTGTTGGATATTGCCCTAAAATCCTCACAGTAAAGTGTTGTCCAGTGCACATATCCCTCTTGACTGCTGTGTTCTTGGCCGTGCAACCATATTCTGTGTTCTCAGACTTAATGCGTCTACTTGAGCTTCCTACCCAAGTTTCCTACCTTGCTCTTCTTGTTTAGGATAATGAGTGCCACATGCAGCCTTTGCCCACCTCAACAGCATGTAGGAAGACAAGTCTGGAGTGTTGGATCAGGTATACTGGGCTCTGTTCATTTAGGCTCCTCTAGGAATACACCCTGAAACAAAGATAAGAGTGAAAAGTGTATTTAGGAAGTCATTCTAGGAATGAGATAGGGATGGGAAGAGAGCCAGTAAAAGATGTGTTATCAAACAAGTTATGAATGTGGTTAACTCAGCTTGACCCTGCTGGGGAAATCTGAGTGCTGATGCAGAAGTCTCAGCATTTATACAGCAGAGGGGAAGGGCACTGGAGTACATAAAAGCCAGCCTTTAGAGGAGCACCAGCTTGTCCAGGAGATAAGAATCTGTTACTGCTAGTGTGCTTGTGGGCAGACGGAGTGGGCTTTTGTGGACAGAGAATGCCAGCAGGCAGAAGATGCAGACTCCAGTAATTAGAAGTTAACTGGCTCAGATGGGTTCAGTGGCTCACGCCTATAATCACAATCCTTTGTGAGGCCACGGCCAGCGGATTGCCTGAGCTCGGGAGTTTGAGAACAGTCTGGGCAACACGGTGAAACCCTGTCTCTACTGAAATACAAAAAATTAGCTGGGCATGGCGGCCTGTGCCTGTAATCCCAGCTACTTGGGAGGCTGAGGCAGGAGAATTACAAGAACCCAGGAGGCAGAGGTTGCAGTGAGCCGAGATCGTGGCACTGCACTCCAGCCTGGGCAACAGAGCAAGACACTATCTCAAAAAAAAAAAAAGAAGTTGACTGGCTCTTGATGGAATATTCAGGGGCCAGTGATATAGGGGTACTTGCACTGGCTTTGAGTTCAATCTGCAACATTATGTGGCCTTAGGCAAATCTTTGATATCTCTGAGTCTCCATTTATTAATGAAACTGTGAAATGGTGATATTTCACAAATTTTAGTAAATAGCAAAATGACGATAGTTGTTCTGTATTGATTAGAGATGTTACATACATATAAAGTAATGTTTTACTGAAATCTAATTTATCTCTTTCAGGCCAAGTTTTTATAGAATTTAACCCTATCTCTCAATTCAATTCTTGAACTCTCTGAGGAAGAACACTGGGCTCAACCCAGCTATTTGAACTTGGAAGTTGATGAATACTTGCTTATTCTGAAACAGTAATGAAATTATAAGGCTATTTTGTTTTTGGTTTTTTAAGTTTCTTCCTAACAAAAGCTATGTCTGGCCTTGAGCAACTGTATAAAGCTCCTGCCTTTGACTTTTGTTTGGGGGTAATGATTTTTGAAGAATATTTGATGCTGTCTCAGAACTGACCTAAAACATATCTCACAGGTCCACAAAGATAGGAGGTTCTGATGAATTTAATTTGGGCAGAGACTGGGCAACAATTCAGCCAGTGCTGGCCTGTTAGCCTTTCTTTTAAAAACTGGGAGTGATATTGGGGACAGGGGGCCATGGATGAATGACCTTGATGCAGACAGAGGTCAGGTGGTCCTCAATTCTCCAACCAGCTTCCCAGTGGCAGCCCATGCCCTGGCTTCCTGTACCTCTTCTGCAGCTCACAAGCACCATCCAAGTCCATCTTGCTTAAGGCATGAATCAAGCAATCAGCATAAACCTTGTCAGTAACTACTAGAAGCAGTGAATAGCAGCTGAAAGGGATTTGGGCTCAGAGCTTATTTGGTTTGATCTGGGTAGATTTTAGCCTCTTGCAACTTCCATGCAATTTGATCACTTGGATCTAATTTAGACTTTGAAGTGAGACAGACCTTTTGCTCAAATTCCAACTCTGCCCCTCACAAGATGATCAAGATAACGTATCTTTCTGTTTCCATTTTTATATAAAATGAAAGCAAAACCATCTACTTAACAGGATTATTGTGAGGCTTAGTGATAAGTCTTGTAAAATTCTTGGCACAGAATCTATGTTCAGTAAATTACAGATGCCTCCATTTCTTTTAGAGATATCTGGGAGACAGCCCATTATCCCTATAAACTCAACATGTCAAATAAATATCACATTTATTTACTTCTTCCCAAACAGATTTTTCCTCTGATATTACTTTTCCGCATTTTTTATTTTTCTTTTAAAATAAATTTGACTTTTTATGACTCTTAATTTCAGACCTTTCCTTTTAGATCCACTCATCCTCAAATCCAACTGGTTTCCATTCACTGTGGCTCTCCCTGTACCAACTCATCTTCACACTTCTGCTACCAGCATCGCTCTGGAACTATGCTTTCACCCAATGCAGCACAGGCCTCCACAGCCTCAGTGAGGAAGGTCACAGCCCCACACCTGGTATCCAGTGATGTGGACTGACAAAACCCAAGTTTGCCAGGAGCCATGAGGTGATCACACATGTCACTGGATTTTACAGGAGCAATTGCAGCCACAGAACGTGGAGTTGAGCTGACAAAGAGAACCCCTTGCAGAGAAGCCAAAGCAAGACAGGGCTCGTCTCTAGGGCCATGAGCACGAGCGTGAAGAAGGGAAGTGAGGCTGGGATCCTGGTGCTCCAGGGAGGAGACAAGATCTAAAAGGAAGCAACACACATGTATGGGAATTTGTTTTTCTGCAACCCAACATTCACTCTCTCTCTGTTTTTTTTTTGTTTTTTTTTTTTTTTCGTTTGTTTGGCTACAGAACCCTGGATATCCTTTGGGGAATCACCACTCCCTCATTCTCAGACAGTAGCTCAGATGGGTCCCCAGATGTGTCCCAGACCTGACCAGTCAGGGCAGAGACTCTCTCATGGACACAATGCCTATTCAGGAATGAGCATGGGATTTAAGAACATTCAAACCTGATGAATTCCAAAACTTGCTTGGGAGCTACTGTAAAGGCATGTCTTCTCTATCGATTCTTCCCAGATCTCAGAACAGTTAGGCAGGCTAACTGCCTTGCCTTTTGCACGGAAACTGACGGTAAAGTCAACACAAGAGAACGCAGGGCTGAGAGATGAAGCTCACTGGATGCTGATGATCTGTTTAGCCTCTGGATTAAACTGTACCCCAAAATACACCCCTGTTTTGCCTAAGCCAGTGATGAGATTTTTCTATCACAGTCTCTCCCCAAGCCCAAATCCTATTGACACAGACCCCAAAAAGCTGTGAAAATTGTTGATTATGGCATTGATATCTGAGGATATTCAATTCTGTGTCTACATGATACTGAATTAAGAATTGTACAGCACTTACTGGTGAATGCTTCTTCCAGGTTCATTTGCTCAGGAAGTCATACCATGAGAACAAGTTTCCTCCTACAGAAATGGCTGTGATCCATGGACAGAAAGGACAGTCAGAAAGGATCACTCATTGAATCAGAAACAAACTATGTCCAACTTTGATTTTAGCCTGTGTCCAATGCTCTTGTCTCTTCCATCTGCACTGACTGTCCCCTGCCCCTCCAAAACCCACCAACCCTTTAAGGTTTAATCAATGATATCTCTTTTGGAGCTTGGTAGAGGGGAATCTTTTTAATACATTAAATCTACAGATTCCCTCATCATCTCCCCTTTATTATTAAAACATTTACGCTTTAGTCATCCCTCTTGAGGACTGCATTTCCACTTGGAATTCAGGCATTGTTATAAAAACTACCTCTCTCTAAGTATCTGTTCTTCCAAGTCAGATTAAAACTTCAGCACCCAGCTTGCATGATCACCTTTGGGTGGTGAGTGTAAATGTTCCATGAAAGACATTTACTGCCATTCCTAGAGTGGCTGTACAGGAAGCATGTGTTCAAAGGTGTTTCCTCTTCCTAAATTGAGAAATTATCCTATCATTTATAACTTTGAAAACTATAATCACGCAAACTGTTTTCCCTTTTAAGAGATGTTTCTCTAAATGCTGTCTTGTTGAACACTCATATTCTACCAGCTGTACCTAGAGGTGTACAAGGGATTCCATTTTCTCAGTTTGTGAGAGAATTTTCCTAACTCTATTTCCCTCTCTCTTTTAGTATGTGCATGGGTGTGCATGCATAAAGACACACCCTTATTTTTATGTATTGATTAGTTGATTAAGAGCTTTCTCTATATTTTAAGGTTCACTCCATTTTGAAGGCATTGTTGTAATAAGTCCTGGTGTATAACAACATTTTTAAGGAATGTACAAATACTAATTGAAATACTAAAAACGGGATGATTATACTTGGTTTAGCTGTTATTTTTTGGATGTGAATTCTCATGACTGAAATATCATGTGGCACATATGGAAGATAGGCATATTTCTGTAGTAACATTCTTCACATCAGTATAATAGGATTAAATATGAATGAACACTCCACGGTATACTACAAAGAGTATTATGACTTTCAAGTGCCCTACTAACCAAATAAGTGTGAGCGCTCTTGCTCTAGACTGAATAAACTTGATGTTTGCAGTGGAGATATGATGGGATTGGGATGAGTTTATGCAATGATCCATGAGCAAAAGAATTTTAATGTGAAATGTGAATAGTTAAAAAGCAATTACTTGTGATTGTGTAACCCAAATCCATCATAATATAGATTTATCCATTAGACAACGTGCTTAGTCTTTTTCATCTCTGAACAAACATATTTTTGAGTACACTGATTAAGAGCCCAACACGTCATGATTTGGGGCTGAGATTGTTAAAAGGCGATCTCGCCCATTATTTTGTGACAAATATTTCTCTCAGGCAATAAGAGCAGTCCTAGCAGGAAAACATTTCCTCTTAGTATCTCCTTATTATCTACTTGGTCTTGACATTATCACCAATGTCAGGTTTTTTAAGGGTGAGGGCAAGGTAATTTCTTCATTTCTTCAGACTGTGTTTACATTCTGAGGTGCAAGTGTGCGTGTGTGTGTGTGTGTGTGTGTGTGTGTGTACCTGTGATGAAATAAAGTCTATTCAAATCGTTGGCTTCAAAATGTTGCAGAGGATGGAGGCTTGTAGCTGGCCCATCCTTGTCTGTGTATGAGCTGAAGTTGAGCTTGTTAAGTCTCCCTAAGGAAAAGACAAAATGCGAATCCTAGAAGGACCTAGTTTTTCCATGGAGCACATACACACAACATGTCCACACAGGTGTCCTAGGGCATGTGGCTGAGGCAGAGTGGCCACTTTCAAGGACTTATCCACTCACTCGCCTCACCTGTCATCTTGCACATCTTGATGTGTAAACAAAATTTGGAAAACGTGGGGCTGTGCTTGAGCAGACATGTCTTGTTTTTCTTTCAACAGCAGGAAACACTGTGACCAAGAGCATTTGTAGTCATGCTGTTGAGATAACCATGATTCGGTGTCGGGTTTTAAAAGAGGAAACAAATTGTCCAGGAGTTCAGAAGACATGTCTCCTCTCCTGTAGCAACATGAAGGATTACTAACAGGAAGAACCATTCTTGGTTGCTTTCTATTTGTTCATACATTCAACAAACATTCCTTGAACACCCATTCAGTTCATCCTAGCTACAGTTCTGAGCAGGGAGCCAGAGCCAGGACAACAAGAAAACCACATCAGCCAGGATGGGAATGTTCTGCACCCCAGGAGACGCAGTACGGCAGATGCCCAAAACCCAGTGACTTTGTTTTATTAGTTTGTGGGAGGGGTCTCCTGATAGTATTTTGAAATGATTTTGCTCTTAATGAAACAGATGCTTTGAATGCTCGTCCCACCCAAAAGATTTTCTTTTTGCAATGGAATGCCTTTGCTTTGAGTTGTCTTTTAATGTTCAGGAGAATCTTGTTTGTTTCACTGGGTGCTTTGCCCCTGGACATTCTTCCTTCTATGCTTAAATGAATTCCAGCAGAATGTAAGTTTTGAGCTGTTTTTTTTTTTTCTATTTTCCTTTTTGCTTCTGCGGTTGATCTTCATTAGTCCCTAAGCTTGTGTCATTCATTTTAAAGTCATTAGTTAAAATATTATAAAAACAGAAACATTTTGGTTTGAAAGCACACAGAAATCTTCAGCAAACTCTTTCATCGCCTGTTGCTCCAAACATAGCAGGCCTCAAGCCCCTCAACCAAACCCCTTCTTAAATGTGACAAACCTTTTAGTTCCTGCTGAGCCAGGTATTTTTTGAAAAGAGTAGAGAAGAGTGATTCCTGAGTGTGTGGCCTTGCCACAGGCCACAGGATCTGACACCTGTAAAAGCAAACACTGCAGAATTTAAGTTTTAGCAAACATATGTTGATATACATATCATTTAGTTCTCATCATTTTACAAAGCGCATTTGTGTCTGTTATCCCTTCCCAACTGAAAAGTAGTAATTAGAGTAGTCATGCCTGTGTTGTTTCTCAATTTCCTTACAGTATGAGAAAGTTAATAAAAAGAGAAATTTGGTTTATTGTGTCCATAGGGTCAATGTTAGCAAGAGACAGACCACATCTCAAAACAACCCTTATGGATGCTAATGCCAGCACCCTGACACTACAGTGCAGAGATACAACATCGCAGCATGTCTTCCACATGGGAGAGAGTCAGAGAGTTTTGAAACAACCCCACAATAAGCCCATAAAGTCATGTGAAGCGTGAGAGCACTGATGTCGCATTACTTCTCTTTGGCCTCTTCGTAAGGCCATGAACTCCTGGATGTGGAAACGTTCTCTTACCTGCTGTTGCTTCTGTTAGCTGTGCTGTTGGTGGCTACTTCGCCTTTCAGCCTCTGGTCTAAATTCACGGATTAATCTGCTATGAACATCACCTTCTACTTTTATAAAAGGTCCCTCTCTTCTCTTCCTAGCCAAGCCTCACTCCTCCAGGGCTTCCTACGCCCCAGTCTTCCTCTCAGGATGATTCTAGCAAAGCATCCTTCTCCTCTGGCCGGACCCCTTGATGCTCATACTCAATCTTCAGTGCCTAGAACCCACCACGTAGCTTAAAAGTGCCTAAAAATCTTACTTTCATCAACCGGCACACATGACAATGCCATGCAATTCATGGCCCTCAATTTCATAAGCTCCCAAAACCTCTTTGTCCCCATTTCATTCCTTCATGTCGAATTGAAAGATGTGAAAGCCACGGTAGACAGGATGAAAAGCAGGGCGGATAATAAATTCCATCTCAGAATCATAGACTGTTGGAAAGATATACATATCTTAGACTAGCATTTCTATATATTTCTCAGCAATACAACTTTTCCCCACACACAAAAAACCTCTACAAGGAACCCCTCCTTGTGCAATTGCGAAGTGTTGCTCCTCTGGTGGGAGATGGGGGGTGGGGGGCGGGGGATGGAGTGGAGGAAGGATGCGATGGGAGATCCAGCCTCACCTGCTGCTCTCCTCTTAGAGGAACCCTCTAGCCCCAGGGAACCCAGTATGAAAATCCACTGGCATAAGACAACATCCCACACTTTATGTTGGAGGAAGCAGAAGTTAAGAAAGATTGAAGGACTACTCCAAGGTCACGTAAGTAGTTGGTGACAAAACCAGCACCAAACGCCATCTGGCCTGAGCTCACAGCTGGAAGCCTCGGCTGTAGCAGACGCTGGGGTGAAGCATTCATAGGATGGACTCTCGTCACACTTGGTTACTACTAACGGCAATAGAAATATATTCCTGCTGTTGATTATCCCACTGCCAAATGGTCACAGGATGGGTGATTCTAGCAGCCGAGAGTCTTGTCCACATGTAAGGAAATGGCACTTGGCCCTCACTCTCTCTGCCCGCCTCCCACTCAGCCTGTGCTTGGTGACTGTGTTCCCGGCTCCTGCCAGATGTTGTGCTGCTTTCTGTGCAAACTTCTGGGTGGTCTTCAGGAATAGCCCCCCATGGAACCCTCTGCTCCAGTCCAGGCAGTCTGAGAACTTCCCACAGATAAAGAGCAAGGCCTCCCTGCCCTAGCATCACCTGAAAACTGGGAACAGCTGCCCATGTGGGTGTGCCCAAGTTCCCTGCAGTGGCTGGCACGGCATCTTTGGTGGCTGTGCGGGATGCAGGCTGCCTTCCTCTCCTAGCCTGGCCCCGATGGCCACTGCCTGTGTGTGCTCGCGGCTCCGCACTGTGAGGTGGCCCTGTGGAAGCTTCCCGGCTGATTCTGAGTGCAAGTTCCAGGAGGAGGGTGTGCTGCGTGGGGGCCCTGACCTTGCAGAGCATCCAAGGTAGAGCCACAGGGGTGTGGGTGTCCAGGAAATGTTCTTTGGAGGCAATGATGACTATCACCTACCATGGAGAACACACAGCTTGTTCCTTTTAATCTATAGCACAAATTTAATCAGAACCAAGGATGGGCAGATCAGTTTATGTTTGGAGTGAAATAAAAGAGTGTCATGGAAAAAAGATTAGGCTAGAATGGAAGGAGACCAATTTCAGCGTCAACTTCTCCCTCTCTTTCTCTGGCCTCTGACTTTCTGCCTCTAATTCGTGTTGCAAATATTGCATAGAAGATATGTACGCCAGAAACACCTTTTTTTGTTGTTTATCTGAAGCTCAGATTGAACCAGGCATCCTGAATGTGTTTACTAAGTCTGGCAGCCCTACTCTATTTCCTGAAGCTGCGCCTTTATTTCCACCCCTATTCTCATTAACCTGTTTCAGGCTGAACTTAACCTTCATCCTTCTAGCTGCTTCTCGAACACGCAGGATAATTCCAATCCATTCTCCACTCTGCCACATTACAAGTCTTGTTAAGATGAGGTAACACTGCAGTTTTTGGGTTCAGAAATTCTTCAGTGGCATCCAGGATGGAAATCCATGAGTACATCACACAGCATGTGGTTTGGCCGCTGCCTCCCTGTCCTGCAGAACCGCTGAGCACCTGGCCTTGCCCTCCATGCTTTCACCTTTAACTCATCTGGGATTCTCTGAGCACACGAGGCTGTCTGCAGCTCCGTCTGCTTGCTTATCCCTGTGGCCGGCATTCCTGAGGAAAAACGTTTCCTCGTCCACGCACGCTTTTCGGATTCCACGGGCAAACTTTGTGCCCTTACACCTGCCTCCTCTCCAGCAAGGGAAAGTCACATTATTTTGCTTGCTTGCTTTTCTGTCCCTTTTCTCATTCAGCGACAACATAAGTAAGCACAGTCTTATCTCTGTTCAAATGACAACGAAACCAGAGTTCCTGAGACGGATTGAGTGTTTTAAAATGAGCTTTAAGTTTGGAAACGATAAGCTATTTTGTCGCAGGCTGTGTTATGTTTTGGCGGGTTAGCGACCAGTCCAATGAACTGTTTTGTCATTCCTACTCCTCACAGATTTTAAATCCTAAGATGCACAGAGAACAAAACAGATGTTCTACCTGGTGGGACTGTCCCAAATCACGAGAGCTGCTTCCGTGGGCAGAGCTGGCTGTGAAGGGCAGAGCGTGGCTAAGAACATGGTCTTTGTGGGCCACGCCTGGTGCCCTGGCCTCCTGCTGGAGCCGATTGGTGGAGAGACGATTAACAAAAGAAAACAGTGTAGAACTTCTGTCCTGGAATGAAAACACAGCAGCCTCGCTCGGCGCCTCCTGCAGGCCACCCTGTCCTGGTCACAGTGCCCCTCCCATTCTCAGCATTGTCTTCTCCTCCTCGCATGCCTGCCTCAGCCCACCCACCTGCCTGAGCATCCAGGATAGAGGGCCTATTGTCATCACGTGTTTCGAGGACCGTCAAGGTTGTTCTTGCTTTGTGGTGTGACTTAGGGTTTCTGACGTGGTCATCTGCGGATGGCCCAGTTTTCATTTTCCTGAGTAGGCAGGATGCATGCCCACTTGTACTTTGTGAGACTTTTCCTCACCTGAACTCCACAGGTGCCTGCCATGCTGTCAGCACCAGCCAGGTCTGCCCTGTAGCTGCAGTCCTGGGCTAACGGAACATCCCTATCTAAAGAATCCATCCTGTCATTTCCAAGAATTAGATGAGTTAACAACGGCATGTACTGAAGTCAACACAACTCATAACCTTCTGGATACTATTTATACTTCTCAGGTGCTCAAATAGATAATTCTTAAGTTGTATTTCCCCTCTAAATTTTGTACCTTTGATTCAAATATCCTGTTTCTTCTTCCTGGAGTACTTCTATTCCTAAGCTTTATTAAAAATCTACCCTCTGAGCTTTGCTAGAAACACTGCTTTCAGGGCACCTGCTGCATGCCCAGTGGTGGACAGCATGAGGCTATAGAGAAGAAGGCCTGTTGCCATAGACCCATGTGACTTCCAAGCCTCACACTGGCACTTACCGTGCAAACAAGGAGTCACTTAAACCTTCTGAGGATTCTTTTTCAGGGCCTCATTGAGAAAATGGGGTCTGTACTGTGGAGCTGTCTTATAAGTTTGTTCTGAGGAGAAGAAAATATGTGATACCAAAGCAGCTTAGCACAATATCTACTAGAGAATTATTAGTAAAAAAAAGCGAGTTCAAATTTCTATGATTCAGATGCATTCCGTGTGTGTATTCTTTTACATTTACTATAATTTATCATGTACATTAATGTCCTTCAATCCTACCCCCAACAACTTTGTGCATACTTTGAGGTTAATTTAGTCTGAGTCTGGCCAGAGTCTGGCACGACCTAAGCATGCTTGTTGACTTGAATTAGTTTATAACCATAGCTTCAAGGTCTTAATCAGAAAGAATGAGAAATGCATGGAATTTTAGCTCTGGGAGAAGACTACCAGCAGAAATGGAAGAGATCTTTGGGAAGGAAAAATAATTTTCAATGGCTCTTAGCTCATACCAGTAAGAAATCAAAACTACTGCTGAACCTGCCATGCAGCCACCTAGCAAGTCCTCTAATCAATGACAAGATGGGAATGGGTTTATCCCTGACAAATTGGGACTCCCTCACCTATGTTTAATTTCTTCACCAGGATTGTAAGTCTACCCCTTTCCATCTGTTTTGGTTAGAATATCTCTGCAAAGAACAGAGAGAAGTGGGAAATGTGAAACTGTTTGGGAGTGGCTTTCCCATAATTTCCTCTGCTCCCCTTTTCTGTTGGAGAATCTTTTGAAATATGAGAAAACTTAGTGAAATATTGATCATGCAGGGGTTTCTGAAGCAGTAGCGTAACTACTCCTCCCCGTAAGAAGCAGATCCCTTACCATCCTCCAGCATGGGGCTGCTGGCCACCCAGCCTCAAGCTGAGCGAGTAGCGGAAAAGCCCAGTGGCTTCTGGCTTCCCTTTCTGGATGCAGCCTTGGACACCATCTTCATTTCCCAGGTGGTATTTTCCAGGGACAAAGAGAATTTTCTGACACTCACCGGGAGTCACACAGAAAATCCCTGTTTCCACCCTCAGAGTGAAGGCGCTGTGTCTCGGAGCCTGGCCCTTCCCTTTGTACAGCTGACAGGAGGCAGCCATACAGCGGTGGCTGCAGAAGACTGTGGTGAGCCCAGTCAGTGATGTTGGCGAAATATTGGAACTTTGCATGGTGCCATTCTTTCATCAAGCTCTCAATCTATTGTCATCCTGGGCATGGGATTCATTTGATCTCCATGGTGGGTGAGTCTGAATTGATTGCTGATGATTCATTATTCAGTCTCGGGCCAGTTGGCAGCAGAAATCAAAGCCTTTTCACACTCATTTATAATGCCTAAGAGCCCAATAATCGTGTTCTGTGGGGGAGAAATTTACTCCTTCATATATTCATTCAAAAGCTTTCTTGAGCATTCACTCTGGAGCAGGCCAGCTCCTTGGCGTCTGGGACACAGTTCTGAGCAGGAAGCAGTTTCTGCCTTTGATGATGTTTCAGTGTTATGGGGAAGTGGACTCATGGTTATGTTAGGTGTGCTAACTGCAAGAAGCCCATAAGTACGTGACATTCCACCTGCACTGCTGAGGGGCACCTAACCCTTTATTGCCTAAAGGCTTCTTTAAGAGGATAGCTATGAGAAAGAGCACAGGTTAGCTAGCCATGACCATGCAGAACTCAGACTTTCCCTGAGAGAAAGAATAAGGAAGCCAGAAGGACAGGATTGTGATACGGGTGTCAGCCCTAGAAAGGCAGAGGTTAACTATGCCCGGTTCTCTTCCTCACTGCATCTTCAGCGTCTGGTCTCAGTTGCCCATTATCCTCATTAATGGTAGGGCTCCAATATTCATGAAATTGAACTTTGGAGACTCAGTGGTGTCACAAGCCCCAAGGGTCTAGAGATCCCACTGGCATCCACTGCCATACACAGCCTACTGATGTCCACACAGAGATCCCTACAAGGTCATCAGAAGGATGCAGTATCCAGCTCAAGTCTATCGTTTAGTTTTGATTATAGACTAGTGGTTCTCAAACTTTTTCATTTCTGGGCTCAATTATATTCTTAAAAATTATTAAGGATACCAAAATTTCTGTAATTTATACCTACCAAAATTTATTATGTAAGAAATTAAAATTGACAAATGTTTAAAACAGAAAAATACAGAAGCATACATCCCATTTATTGTCAGAAAAATGATGTCATCACATGTCAGGGAGCTTCTGGAAAATTCCACTGCACACGTATTAAAAAGTTGGACCTAAAGGGAAAAATAACACTTTAGTTTTATTATGGAAAAATTTTTGTCCTCATGGACCAATTAAAAGTGTCTTGAAGATTCTCAGGGGTTCCTGGATTTCACTCCGAGAACCAGTGATATACACTAAGGCACCCACGCACACCAGGGCCAGTCCCAACAGGATTGGAACTGCAGGCAGTGCAGCGGTGTTCCAGGCACACGTCGTGGCCCTCCCCTCGTGTCTTGCTTCTATCCTGGCTGCTCATCTCCCCAGCAATGTCAGGAGGTATCCAGTTCATCACTTTTTAGTTTCATTTACCATTCTTAACTCTTTTTATACATGATTTAAGGTTTGGCTTTGACTAGATGAATTTCTATTACTGGCGTTTTCGAGATACAATAATACATTCATGGAGTTGTGTCACCATCACCACCATGTATTTTTCAGACATGTTCATTGCTCCCCAAAACACTCTGTGCCCACTAGCAGTCATTCCACCTTCCCCTCCTCGAGCCCGTGGCCATCACTAATCTACTTTCCATCTATATGGATGTACTCGTTCTAAACTTCTGTGCCTGGCTTCTTTCACTTAACATTATGTTGTCAAGGTTCATCTACGTTGTAGTATGTATCAGTATTTCATTCCTTTATAGGAAAAAATAATATACGTCCCATGACATACCACGTTTTGTTTTCCACTCATCAGTTGATGAACACATGAGTTGTTTCCACTTCAGGATCATTATGGATAATGCTGTTATGAGCGTTTATGTACAAGTTTCTGGGTAAACATATGTTTTCATTTCTTTTGGGAATATATCTACAAGTGGAATTGCTAGGTCATATGGTAACCCTAACATTTTAAAGAACTTTCAAAACGTTTTCCAAGGTGGTTGCACCATTTTACATTCCTACAACCAGTGAATGAAGGTTTCATTTTTTCCATACTCTATTATTGTCTATCTGAGTGATTACAGACATCTTAGTCGGTGTAGAGTAGTAACTCATTGTGGCTTTCTCTAGCATTTGCCTAATGATGAATGACTTTGAGCATAATCCTATGTGCTTATTGGTCATTTATACATCTTCCATGGAAAAAAACTACCATGGAAAAAAAATGGCTGTTAGATCCTTTGCCTTTTAAACATTTACATATTCCAGATATGAATACCTTATCAGATATATAATATGTAAATATTTTCTTCCATTTTGCGGGTTGTCTTTTCATCTTCCTGATGCTGCCCTTTGAGACATAAATGTCTTCAATTTTTCGCAAAGTACAACTCATCTATTTTTTCTTCATTGCTTCTGTTTTTGGTGTCATATCCAAGAAACCCTACCTAACCCAAACTCACATAAACTTACTACAATGATTTCTTCTAAAAGTGTTAATCTTTTAGCTCTCACCTTTAGGTTTATTTTTAACTTGGCAATAATATTTATTTATGGTATAATTAGTGAATTGGTATGATTAGTGAAATGGTATAATTAGTGAATATATATGGTGAATTAGGGGTCCAATTTAATTCTTTTGCATATGTATATTAAGGTTTTACAGCACCATTTGTTATTATAACTATTCTTCCTTTATTTCTTAGATGAATTTTTAAAACTTTTTTCTCACTTACCAGTCTGGAATACCTTGATAACATCTCAAACTAGCCACGCCTTCAATGTCTCCTCTTGAAGACCTTATTTTCCTCTTTAGAGTTTCCCGGTCTCTTGTGAAAAGAGATTGGGCAGCTTTTTTGTTAGGATGCACTGAAAAAATCCTTCTAATCTTTAAGGAAGTTTGGGACATTGAGTGCATGTGGAACTTCAAAGTCTGAAGAAACAAATTCTTGTTCTGCTCTAATCTGATTTGGTAGATCAAGCAGATTTTTCAATATTCACGGTCACATTGTGAAGACAGAATCTTTTAAATGACAAAGTAACTGCCACAGGATTTGGCACATAGTTAAAATTAATGCTATTTTTTCTTCTTCTTTAATCATTTCAGTTTGAATATCTACCAGACAAGGAGTTGAAATGCTATGAGATTCAGCCTAGATGCTTCTCTGTTAAATTAGTCAGTTCTGGTAGGGTGGGAATTTAGATATGTTTGGAGAAGAAAATACAATAATTGTTGGAATTTATTGAGTGTTTATTATGATCCAGATACTTTGCTACAGATTTATATACATGTTTAATTTAATTTATACAACTCCTTATGAAGTGACACTATAACTTGATTTCAATGCCTGCTTGACAAGCATTTAAAGCAATAGACTTTATGGAGGATCACAGGGTAAGAAGAGTGCCAAGGCCCCTCCTAGCAGCTGGTGGAACTGTAACGTTTTGTCAGGGATAACATCTCATAGCATCAGGGATCACCACAGTGCTAACTTCTGGGAGGACCGATTGTAAATGTCAAAAGCGTTAGTAATAGGAAGTCCAATTTGCTGTTTAGCTTCATGGACTAACCTTTATGAGGCAACTGCTGCAAAATTCCCAGTCATGGCAAAGACAACAGGAGTGTCAACTGAGAAGAAGGCTCCCTCATGAAACTGAAAAGGAGGGACATCCAGGCTGTACGGACTCTTCGTATCCAGGTGACAGGCGCCATTGCAGAATGGGAGCACTCCTACATCAACCTGAGCGGGAAAGAGGTTGCGTGCTGACCACCATGATATGGTAAGCTGTCCAGGTCCAGAGGGAAGTGCTTCTGAATGTTCCTTCTGGAAAATCCTGCCAGTGAGAGCTGAAACGCAGACAGAGCTTTCTGCATAAAGTGTTCATTTCAGTATGATTTATCACAGTGAGAAAGTGACGATTGTCTCAATGTTATAGCAATGGAATATTTGAATAAATTATAATTCAACATATGATGGATATAATACAATTATTAAAGTGAGGATTGTAAGGAATTTATTAGTACTTTCTGATGAAATGTTGAATGACAAAAGCATATTGTGAAGTTACATGTCCAATGTGATTAAAACTATACATAGACTTAGTAAAAAGTTCTAATTACATAAACAGCATTTTAAGGTTTTTAAAGAAAAACCTAGAAGACAGGCCAATAAAATAAATAATCAACATTTGAATAAATATATAACACTATTTCAAGAAAAGAAGGAATCATAGAGTGGACGTAATGCCAGACAGACATGAAATCTGAAAGTTAATCACTAATACATTCTAATCTGGGAGACAGAAACCAAAGCCAAAAGAGAAGTTATTTGTTGTTAAGTTCGTGACAAAGCTGGAGTTAAGCTGTTGTGCTCTTATGCCTTTTCTCTTCTCAACTTCTTGAAAGATTTTTCCACTTTCACTGAAGTGACTATTTCTCTTACTTCCTTCCCTCCTCCGCTATCATTCCAGATCCATCAAAAGCTTTCCAAAAGTTGAATTAAGCCAAGAGATTTGTACTACATCCAGCAACCTCACTATAATTCTACTCCATTGACTGCAATTGAAGAAAACAAATAGCCTACAAAGAACTGGAGATAATATTATTATGTGAATAGTTAATTATGCTGTAAATATTTAAATATTCATTTGAAGTGTGAAATATTTGTTATTAGTAAAAAATTATTTTATAGTCACATTGCAACTCACCTTTACAGAGATTTTATGGTTGAGACCTATGCTTTAAGTCTCAAGGTCCCCTTCACCTGAAATCTGAGTACTTTCTTAGAAGAGGAAAAGTAAACTTAAAAGACTCCTCATTAATGAGGCAAGCATTTCAGTAAGCAATATTGTGATCTTGCCTTCCTAAGCTCTGATGAAAAGATTCTATTTTAAAGGAGTGGCAGCAATTCTTCTCATACTTCTGTCTAGTCATCCAAGCATAGTGGCAGAATAAGTGTGTATTCATCAGCAGGTCTTCTTGTGAGAATGTTCAGAGATTTTTATGGAAGTCACGAATCTTCAGTAATACAGGATTAGCTCATTCTCTAGCCATGTTTTTCTCACTTCCAACGAAAGGTCACTGTCTTGAACAAAGATCAATTACTGGAAAGGCATAACAATCCTAAAGGTATATGTACTTAACAGAAGATCTTCAAAACACATGAAAAAAAACTTATAGAAGTTAAAGGAGAAATATACAAATATACAATCATAGGGAGAGATTTTACAGTATCTTTCTCAGTATTGTATACAATAAGTTGACCAAATGTGAATAGAGGCATAGAAGATTTCAATGAAATTATTAGCCAAATTGATCAATACATCAAAAATAGCAGTATACATTGTTTTCAAGTGCACATTAATCGTTTACTAAAATAGATCATACATTGGGCCATGAAATCAGTTTCAATAAATTTTGAAAGTCTGAAGTTTTACAAATTATATTTTACTATAACACTTGAATTATAAATAAACAACAATTTCATATATAGAGAAAACCCAAATATTGAGAAAATAAACAACACATTTCAAAATAACTCTTAGGTCAAAGAAATAAAAATCATAAGACAAATTAGAAAAGTTTTCAAAATGTATTTTTAAAATATTTCAAAATGAAAATAAAAATAAAACATATAAAGTATGGGGATGTGCCTAAAGTAGAGCTTAGATGTAAATTTATGCTCTACATGTTTCTATTGAAATGAAGAAAAATTAAAATCAATAATCTAAGATTCAACAGCAAAAAAAACAAAAAACAAACAAAAAAAACTGGAAAAAGAGAAATGGGGAAAATTTTTAACAATGAAAACTAGAAATTAATGAAATACTAAGCAACAATATAACAATTTATCAAAGCCAAAATGTAGTTCTTTAAATTAAATTCAACTTAATAAATTAAGTAAAACTCTAGGTAAGTCAGTCAAGAATAAAAGACATAAAACACAAATGTCAATCTCCTGAATGAGTGAGGGGATACTACAGATTGCACAAATATAAAAATATAATAAAGAAATATTCATGACCAATGTTATACCAATAAATTCATAATGGACAAATTTCTTGAAAACATAATTTACTAAAACTGACACAGGAAGAAATGGGAAATTGGAATAATTTATATGCAGGGGATAAGTCTTATTTTTAATTAAATACCTTCTGACAAGGAATACTGAAAATCTAGATTTTTTAACTGTTAAATTCTATCAAACATGTAGAGAATAAATAACAAAACTCTTTAAAAAACTGTCTAAAAATTGATATTCTAACATTCACCAAGTCATTTTATGAGGCCATAATAAACCTGACACCTAAAATTTACAATAACACTATGAGAAAAAAAATCACATTATAAAAACAAATGCAAAAGGACAGCATGTGTCTTTTTGTGACTGGCTTATTTCACTTAGCATAATGTCATCAAGGTTCATCCATGTCATAGCATGTGACAATTTCCACCCCTTTTAAGGCTCCAAAATATTTCATTGTGTGTGTACACTACATTTAAAAAAAATTATTCATCTGTTATAGACATTTGGGTTGTTTTCATCTTTTAGCTATTGGGAATAATACTGCTGTGAACGCAAATGTGCAAATACCTCTTTGAGATCCTGCTTTCAATTCTTTGAGATACACACCCAGAATAAAAATGTTAGAAAAAATACTTTGGAAAATTGTGTGGCACTTATTTACGATCCAGCAATTCCACTCATAGACATTTATCCAGAAGGAATGTAAATGCAAAAGAATTGAAACAAAAATATTAATGGCATCTATATTCTAACTCCAAATTTGGAAAAACCAAAATGTCTATGAACAGAAGAACTGTTAAACAATTATTAGTGCATGTATACAATGAAATACTACTCAACAATAATAATAAAAAAAAAGAATTGCTAGTATTTGCACCAAGATGAATGAATCTCAAAAACTCTGTCATGTGTACAAGACAAGGTACAAAAAGTACATTCGTATGACTTCATATATGTATAATTCAAGAACAGGCAAAACTAATCTGTGACTATAGAAATCAGAACAGTGAGAAGTGAGGAAATGGACTGGTAGAAGGCTTGAAAACTTTCTAGATCTGAATTGGGGGGATGGGTGCACAGGTGTATATACAGGCATATACGTTTATCAAAACTCTGGCAGTGAAAATAAAGATGAGGGCCGGGCATGGTGGCTCATGCCTGTAATCCCTGCACTTTGGGAGGCTGAGGCAAGTGGATC
Source organism: Plecturocebus donacophilus (assembly GCA_004027715.1). Taxonomy (NCBI): domain Eukaryota; kingdom Metazoa; phylum Chordata; class Mammalia; order Primates; family Pitheciidae; genus Plecturocebus; species Plecturocebus donacophilus. The sequence continues at coordinate 82,005 of PVKP010006272.1, forward strand.
ACAAGGTCAGGAGTTTGAGACCAGCCTGGCCAACATGGAGAAACTCTGGTCTCTACTAAAAAACAAACAAACAAAAAAAACCAAAAAAAAAACACTGCTCACGGTGGTGGCAAGCACCTGCAATCCCAGCTACTCTGGAGGCTGAGGCAGGAGAATTGCTTGAACTCGGGAGGTGGAGGTTGCAGTGAGCTAAAATCTCGCTTGAAGTTTACGTATATGAAATCATCTTCTTTCACTTCCGCATGCTGACCTTTGTGTAAACTGCACACACGTCTGGCACTGGTTTTTCACTGAGTGCCCAAAGAGTGTGCTCTTTCTTCACAAAACGGAGTTATCGTGCCGTGGAGATAGCACTGCCTCTGAGGTCCAACCTGGGTCCAGTTTTGTCTCTGACACTTACTGCTGTGGGAATTAGGGTGGTGACTGAAGCTCGCTGAATATAATTTACTTAATTGTCAAACAGCAAAAAATAACATCTAACTCACAGCACTGTTGTAAGAATTAATGTTTTTGGAAAAAATGTAAATATAGTGTTAATCTCATCTAGGCACAAACAGTAAATATTAATTTCATTCCCTCGTCTATGCCCAGAAGTATGTTAGAGAAAAATAACTTTTTTTTTTTTTTGTATGGAGCCTCACTCATTCTGCCACCAAGGCTGGAATGCAGTGGCGAGATCTTGGGTCACTTCAACCTCTGCCTTCTGGGTTCAAGTGATTCTCCCTCCTCAGCCTCCCAAGTAGCTGGAATTACAGGCACGCCCACCACACCCAGCTAATTTTTGTATTTTTAGTAGAAACGGAGTTTAGTCATGTTGGTCAGGCTGGTCTCAAACTCCTGACCTCAAGTGATCCACCCACCTCGGCCTCCTACAGCGCTGGGATTACAGGCATGAGACACCAAGCCTGGCCGAAAAAAAAAACTGTTCTTTAAAAACGGGCTTAGTGAGCTATGAGTTTTTAAATAATTCTCTACTCATTTAGAAAGTTTTCTCATTATTCCATTTTCCACCTATATTTGTATTACTTAGCACATGTGCAGAATTCCATATTCGCAACCACTTGGTCTCTTGTAGGAAAGAGAACTCTGCAGGGCTCACAGCCTGTGTCTCCCTGTTATCACTCCCCAACTCCTCTTCCGAGAACAAGTACCAGCTGATCCAAATGGGTACATGGGGCTCTCTGGAGCTCGTTCAGAACATAACACAGTCTCCACACAGATGCGAGTTCATTTTCTTTGTATAGATTATCTAACCAAGCAATGACGAAACAGTAAAACATGGACTGCTAATTGACGAAATTGCAAAGATCAAACACACATCGGAGAGCAGAGCAAATCTGCCCTTCAACTGTAGATGTTCCTAATTTGGAAACATCTGAAAACGGTTTGCTTGTGAGATGTTCAAGCCCAGGACTGGAAGATGGGCCTTTTCTAAGAACACTGTATCTGTATTGTGGTTTGTAGTGTGGGCATGTCAGGGATACTCTGTAAGATGTTCTGGGAAGCGGAAAAGGCCATCTGGTCCATCATCCTCCACTCTCTGTTTTAGTTTAATTTTACCCGCCTGCATTTTCACTCTACCCTTTAATCCCTTCCTTGTCCAGAAGAGGACTGAGGTGGTTATTGAAGTCATTTATCCTGTTGTCTTCAACAGCCTAGTCTGGTAACCTTTTCCATATGTTTCGTAGCCTTCACTTCAAAACAAAAAAGCTGCCTACCTTCCTTCAGTATTTCTATATGTTCAATATGTCAGTTTTACTCTTCAGTTGTTTAACTGTTTCCCAGTAAGAAATATTGAATTTCTAACTATTTGGTCTAGTTTCTACAATATGCAGAAATTTCTGTGCAGATAGAAATTCAGTATTTCTCATAGGGAAACAGTTAAAAGACTAACAAGTATTTCTACTATTTTTAATATTTTCAATGACAGATTGCTAAATTTGAAGGCAGATTGCCTTCAAAATATTCTTACAGCTTGATAAAATTTTCTCACACTCAGTTTTCCTGAACTGGAAAGTTTTGTCATGGAATATACAACCAAAGGGAAAAATGGCCACGTATGTTAGTTAGGATAAAGCAACCAACTGCAGTAACAACGCTGTAGTTACAAACAATCTGAGTTTTTAATTCCTTAGTGCAACATTAGACTTTTTTCTTGCTTACCTGCATGTCCACTGTGGGTCACAATTGAGCTCCGCTCATGGTAGTCACTTAGGATCCCAGGCTGGTGGGGGCTCCATGGTGGTGATGTGTGCTTCTGTGATCACTCCATCAGTGGGATGGAGATACGGAGGATGCACACTAGGTC